>JAQFJA010000004.1:14864354-14877324 GCA_029874485.1 Naso brachycentron
GCACTGAAGTCCAAATTAAAGACAGGCAAGAACTGAGTCACATCCCAAGTCAAGTCCCAAATCTAGACTATGAGTTTTATATCCAAAATAGGTCAATTCGTTCCCTGCCAAATTTAAAGCCATATTAACGGATTTGATTTTGTCAATTCGAGTCCTAAGTCGTGAATTTGTGACACTAGTTGAGGTCATGTGACTTGAGGCCAAGTTTTTCCCTCTCTGCCATCCATCAGTCACCATAAATCATTGCATTTTCTCAGCTGCAGGAATGATGCTTAAGTCATGATTCTCTGAACAGAAATTTACAACCGTTGCTTTTCTTGCTGATGTTTCATGCAGAAATCAAATGTACACGGGCAAATACCTTCAAATGACCCTAACCCCTGACCCTCATCGAATGACATCCAGTAATATATTCAAGCTTCACAGTGTTTTGGGAAAAGATATGGAAGGATACTTGTAGTTCAAAATAGTTAGTGCCTCACAACTTTTGTTTTTTCCTGCTCTTTCTGTTTTCTGTTCTGCGTTTTTCAAGCATCATCTGAAACTCAATCCTGAAAAAAATTCCCACTTTCTTCCTCTCTTGTTACTCATTTGCTACTTAAATGAGAGCCACAAAACAAAAATGCCCCCTAGTGTAACATCTGTAGGACCCAGCTTGTCTTAGCCTGATGATTACATCTATTTCTATAAAAGAGGCTATCGTTTATTTTTTTAGTTAATTCCACATACACCATGCTGCGGCAGAGAATCCTCACTCATGCATCAAATGTGTATTAATCGCCCCTGAAAACAGTTCCCCCTCCAGTATAAAATTTATTTCTCTTAAAGTGAAGTTTACTATAATGGCTAGCTTTTTAAGGATTTTCTAGCTTTATCAATTATATGAAAGTATCATTGACAACTGAAAATTAAAGATAAACATCTTCATTAAGAACAGAAAGATTTGGGGCAGAATGTCTCAGACAGGCTTGGGAGGTCGGGATAGATTTTGGTCCTTTAATTAGATTTGTTGGCAAAAACAACAAAAAAAGTAAGTTTCTCCAGTCGTATCCTTTATAATATTCCTACAAATATGAATCATTGTATATGTTTTATGCAAAAACATGAATAAGTAGCCAGACATCTGCGAACAAGAAAAAATTCACATTTATTTGATATCAAACAGGAGTTGAATTAAATATCAGCTGATGATGGGCTCTTACAAAAGAAATAAAATTAACCTAATCAGTGCTGCAACAACTTTTCACACTTTCCAACCATGTTCTTTTTTTTTATCCTTTTTTTCCTGAACAGTTCAGTTAATAAATTAATTAGTGTCAAGGGATGAAACGTCCGCAAAACTGCACTATCGCATTGACACGAACATAAGTCTTTAGACCTGACAATTGCTTTTTAAGTAAAATAAATTACACAAGTTTCCAATTCACTCCAAATCTGTGCATGGCCTGGTGTCAACAAATATACTACTGGCAAAAACTCATCATTCATGAAAGCAAAAGCACTTCACAAGCAGAGACGTGAGCATGATTTCGTATGGACTGATATCTCTCAAAACTTTTTTTTTTTTCATATTCAAACATACTACAACGAGTCAAGTGTGAGAGGAAAAAGCACATTTCCACCATTTTGATTAACCTTGTCTGAAGAATCTTATTAACATTGAAAGGGCATAACTACTGAATGGTTGCCGTTTCTTTTTTTTTTTCTTTCTTTCTTTTTCGACTTTTTACACTAGTGGTACAGCAAAATATATTTTCTTTAGCTGTTACTTTGACAACAGTTAAATGTGCAATAGAGAAAATATAAGGCCTGAGTCTGAATTAGTGGTTTCTTAACTTTACAGTCCTTACCGTGTAGTGGAGCCACACTAGTTCTAGTTCTGTACTTCATGACTAAAAAGACCCTGGTTCTGCAAAGTCCCCCAGGAATATGACAGGAGTTTCAGAGTTCTTTGCTTGGAGCATTTTTTTAAATCCCTTCTTCTTCCACAGAACAGAACAACAGAATAGCTCTGCCACAGTGGCCTGGTGTTATTCTCTGCACCTCTTCAGTCCAACAACAGAGCTTTCACAGTCCACATTTGTCTGGCCTCGAATGGACGTGTTTTGTGTGTTAATGAGATCTGTGTGCAAAAGTCATTTTTTCATTCCTTTTCCCACCCAACAACATTTCACTTCCTGTCCTAACAGGAAGGGCTTGTGGAGTGCCGAGCCAGACTTGCCAGCTCTCTTGACATCGACTGAAAGGACCCATCTGTTAAAACCTGTGCAAACAAAAACGGCCCGCTCAGAGGCTGGTAATGAGCTGCATTTGTCCGTCGCTGGGCGCCTCTCCCTCCTGCGTGCAGTCTTCATTGTTGGGTGGGATGCACCCATCGCTGGTGCCTCGGTTTATGTGGTAGTAGGACATTGGCTGCGGCGCGTCGCCGAGCTCGGGCATGCTTTTATGATACGCGTCCTCACCTTCGCTTCGAGGTGAGGGGGAGAGCTCCTCCTCGTCCTCCTCCGGGGGGTACGGCGAAACTGAGGGTGAGGGTGAGTCTCTCAAGTTTGGCATGCTGGTGTAAAGGGAGTCTCTGTTATTGTTGGGTGAGTTGGAACCCATGTCCTCCACTGCAGTGACAGTCTCAGAGCCATGGCCGCCCTGCCCCTCCAGGTGCCTGGGGGCCTTCTGGGCGCTGTAGAGCAGGGAGTGAGTCCTCTGGGGCAGGAGGGGGGCCTCCAGCGCCTCCTTGTGGTGGGGGTGCAGGAGCAGCTCCAGGGTGGCGTGGCCTCCGCGTCCACTTCCTCTCTGGGGGGATGAGGCCTCGGTGTGGTCCGCCACGATGGCATCATCCTCGCTGCCGCTCACACCCCCGCCCCGGTCCACTGTCACTCTGGTCTGGGCGGGCAGAGCTCTGTCCCGCTCCCTCTGGGCGTCACGACCTTTGGGGGCCCCGCGGGGCCTCAGGTTGTTGTGGACAATCTCGGATATGATCATCTTCTCAAAGGCAGCATCGTCCAGGTTGAGGGGCCCCAGCTCACCTGGGGGTCTGACGCCCACGGCCTCATAGTCGTCGTCTCGCATAGAGTAGCTGTTGTTGAAATTGCCATTGAGGGGGAGGGTGTCCATGGCACTGATGTCCCTGCTGTTGCTCAGAGAGTGCTGTCCTGTAAGGTAAGGCAGAAAGAGTGCGTGAGGCAAAGTCCTTTGCCTTTTGATAGAACAAAACAGTCTCCACTACACCATCCACATACAACCTGATACTGCTCAGGACACTTCACTCTTGTGCTCTTTGATCTCAGGGTTAATTTTAATTTTATGCAAATACAAAAAGTTTTAAAATTCAAAGGAGAACCCAATTAGCTCCCCACCTTGTCCATCCTCATCATGGCTGAATATCATTAAAGCCAATCTAAGAGATTATCCTGAACAATATTGGAGAAGTGAGAACAAAAGATGACTTCAAACTCAAAAAAATAGAGTACGGCAACACGCTGCACAGGAGCAGATGACGAGGTTACAACACGGCAGCATACAGAAAGCAACAGGATATGATGAGAGTTAAAGAAATAAATAAATACAAGCTGATGAGGAAGTGTTGTGACATTACCGATGAATAAAACATTCCACCTGTTAAAAAGAAGGCAAGACAAAAGAGTAATGTCGAACACAGATGGCCAGCCACCTCTCTGCACTGGGGCCCCCACAAGCACAGCAACAACCCCCACACACCACGACAGACAGGCACGGTGCAATGACTCACTTTGCCACCACTCACATCAAGTGTGTCTGCTCAGGCTATCTGGCCTAAGAACAGCTGATGTGCAAAAAAAGTAAAACAGATGCTTTTCTTCAATTGCAGCAGAAACAACAAAATCACTGAAATAAGACAAAAGTGGAAGCTTGTAACATCCAGCCTGGATTCAGTCAATCCAACTCGGACTGTGTCCTTGCAATTAGCTGTAATTTAACCGGCGTGATGCTTGGCTCGAATTGTTGCAGGTGGATGGAGAATGACAGCGAAATTGTGTGTTTAACAGTTTAACAGAGCTAAAGGACAAACCAAGGACAACTGAATCCTGGACTCAGCAGGTGAAAGTGTTCAGCAGCAAGCACAATCCTTTTTACGAGTCTGGAGTGAAAAAACATTTCCTGATGAAAATTATTTCTTCCTGAATGACACACATTATTTTCTTTCTCTTGAATGTGTACATGTAACACTTTCACATGAACAAAATGCACTCACACACACACACTCCCTCACGCGCAGAGGAGCACTCTAATTTTGTGCAGCCCTATGACTAAGCTCAAGTAGCGGGATGAAAGTGAAGGGGGCTAGTTCGATTTGATATGAGGATTTTATTTACTGGGTACACTGCGCGCCTGCAAGTGAAAGGCAGACACTTAGTCGGGCGAGGCGGGTGTCGTCACAAGCCGCCTCAGCACATGAAAAAGGGGGAAACTGGAGACTCGGGTTTCAAACCAACATGTCAGAAAATGGATCAGAGCAACTGAGGGAAAAAAAAAGCTCTATAAACAACATCAAAGACATTTCTAAAAAGAGTGAAAGGAGCACGGAGAGCAAAAGGGCAAAAAAAAGCCGGGAGGGGGGGGGGAGATTATTAAACACTTCCGTGAATAGACCCTACTTTGAAATTTGCATTTGTTTATGCCCAGGCAGTGATTTTATTGCAGACAGGTATTGTCTACCGGGAGCAAGGGAAATGATGTGAACAGAATTCATCTGGACACGGCGACAGCTGCACTCTGGGAGCCATTCCAGCAGAGACTCATCCAAGATGTTCTCCTTACCGATTTTATTGCATTGGATGAACATCTGCAGAGAATTACTTAGTATTAATACACTTATAATAGAAGACACGCTCAACCTTTTCCAGCAGCTAAATGTAATGACTATACCAGGTGAGATTTTGAAATTTTATGTTAAACGTGACAGTCTCTCGGCACGTATTTCATACTTGGTTGGTGATCTTCACACCCGGTTTTGACATTTGTGTGTCATACTGCGCCTGTGATCCTCAAACTAGTTTCCATATGTTACATCTTCAGATTTTTGCCACTGATTCCTCATTCACTGTTGCCCCAGTGTTTAGATACAGCTAAGTGTTGCGGTCTAAAAAAAATTCTTCCACAGGTAAAGATGTTTATGTTGACATTCAGAACGGGCTGCTAATTAAATATCGCTCCTTTTAATCTGTCTCTGGTGCTCCAGTGTTAACAGGCAATTATCCTACAATGATTAAGCAGGTAAACATTTTAGGGTAATAAAGCACAAGCTGTCTGCATACACAGGGACTTCTGTGTCTGAGCTGCTCGGCTGCTGCTGCTGCAGAGCTCTCTCTCACACACACACACACACACACACACACACACATGCACTCACCCACACACATGAAATTTCATAAAATGTCTTTGATTTTCTGCGCAGACATTGTTTGGTCCCAGCCCTGCTTCATTAGCTCTGAGTGTGAAGTGCTTTCATTGTGCTCTGAGCGAGCTCGCAGCACAAAACAAGATGGTGATGACTGCAGCGGGTTAAAGCTATACGTTACTGTGCATCCTCTCCTTTTACTTTTGCCATACTGCTGTTTTTTGTATATTCTCTTTTATCATCAAATGCCTGTGAATATCTGAGGGCTATGGCTCTGCCCGCATTGCGTCATGTGCTTCTGTTTTTTTTCTTTGATTGGGTTTCTTTTGCTCTGCCAGTGAGGAACTAGGTCACCATAAATACTGACATGCTTTAAATCCCTCTAATTGGACGTAAACTGAGGAGAATCTAAAGATTTCAATGTACATGTATAAAAGGCAACAAGATAAATGATGTGGACCAACATGTAAACCTCATTATCAACAGAGAAGGGTTATTATACAACTGACATGAGATAAGATAGCATTGAGTTTATCTCCTCCTGTGTTTACATAGGAGGCACTTGCATTGATAAGAACTACTAGAAATGTAAGAAGGTGTCAGTGAAGGAGAAAAATCGATGAATCTAAAGTACAGTTTCTTCAGTGCATGCTGTGCCACAGCTAAAACCATTTTTTGAAAAGTTTTTAATAATCATCCTTAAATGAGAGAGTTAGATAAGGGGATAGATACCGTTCTCACATCTAAATGAAGCTACAGCTAGCCACCACTTTGCTTAGTTTAGCTTAGCTTAGTACAATAACTACAACAAGAGGAAAACAGCTAGCCCGATTCCATCAAATGGCAGCAAAATCTGGCTACAAAAATCTGTAGTGCTCACTGAGAAGCATTATATGAATGTTTAAAGGGAATTATATGCTTTACTATCTCTTGGCTGTGACCAGCAGCTCCTTTGACCTTGTTGCTTGCCCACTCAGAGTCAAGAAGCAACCTGTTAGCTAATCCCTGCCTTGTGTTTTTCTTTCTTTTTTAATTTTTTTTTTAACCCAAATTAAACAATATAAATTGTTAATAAGTGAGCTTTAAAGAGGCTGAAATACTGTTACAAAAACATTTCACAAACAAATTCCACCCACCTGAGCCTGTTTCAACTAGATGTTTCCCATAATAAACACAATGTTTACAGTTTGATTTTAGTACAAATTAAACAAACAAGATACAGTGTGTCAGTTACTGAAACTTAGATGTTTTGGCAGGCGATTTTTTTTTAAAGGTTTGTATATATTTGATCATTCTATTTATTTCTTTTTTGGGTTTGCATATTTTTCTTTAGCACGTCTGTTTATATTCACAGCAGTTTTTAACCGTTTTAACGTTTGTTTGTTTTTTAAACTATTCTTATGCACTGTCCTAAATGTTTTGTACATGGTTACCTATTGACACTTAATATAGTCTTTTCTAGGTTCACGAGGAGTTGCCCAATTAAAAAAGTGATTATCAAGATCACAATTTTGGCTTCCCACTATTTAACAAACATAATCCACTGTGATAGCAGTGCTCTGTTTAAATTACAGGTGAAAGTTTTGGTAAAATTTTTTAAAATATTTTGCTTTTGTGAGATTCTTTGTGAATAAGTCTTATTTTGACGCAAAGATTTTAACATTAGCAGGAATTTAGCGGAACATAGAAGTGAAAGCAGTGTGCCGTTTATTTAAATATAAATGTGCAATAACAAAACTTGAATAAATGGATGAATGAACTTGATAACAATACTGATCAAAATAAACATGATTATCATCTGGATATAAATGTGTGGCCCATGGTATGTATGTTGAAGCAGTTTTGTGTATTTTTGTGCATATTTATGTAATCTTGGACAGGTTTATGTATGTTTTTGCAGCCCTGTGTAGGTCTGTGTATGTTTATTTAGTCCTGTGTATGTTTAGGTATGTTTATGAGTCTTGAGTAGGTTTATGTATGTTTATGAAGTCTTGTGCAGTCATGTGTAGTCTTAGTTAGGTCTGTGTAGTCTCTTGTGTTTTTCTGTGCGGCACCATACTCGTAAAGGATCATTGTGTACTTGCTGTATCAGGTTGAAAATTACGAGAAAGACAGTTTCCAGTCTTTATGCTAAGCTAAGCTACCTACTGGCTGCAGCCTTATACGAATAGACGTGTGAGCGGTATCGTTTCTCTCATCTCACTCTCTCCCAGAAGTGTATTTTTTAAAATGTCAAACTTTTGCTTTAACACCAACACAAATCTTTGTAAGAGAAAGGATGGAGGGTGGATGTGCACCTGGGGAGTGAAAGGCCGGTGGAGAGGGGGTGTTGCACACCACAGTTTCCGCCAGGAGGTTGTTATAAGGGTTAGTGTCGTGGGTTCGGAGGAGAGGGTTAGTTAGGAGGTAGTTGCCAGTCATCCCTGAAATAACAGGAAGAGAGAGAGAAGAGAGAGAGGGAGAAAAATCAGGGGGGAAAAAAACAGTTGAAGAAAGAACTGGAGGTACTAAAGTTGGCGGTCTGTGGTGGTGCGCTGGGTAGCTGTCAACATATACAAACACTGACATTTGCTGTTCAACATCTGACACCACAAAAGATTTATGACCTGCATTCTGCCTGCCTTCTATTATGGACAAAGCAGCCATAGAAACATTGGTCATAGCGAGACATTATCCAAACAGTCGGTGGATGTAACTGACAAACAGTATTATCACGACAAGTGTTGACCAAGGCATAGCAACACAATCGACGCCAGTGTTTATGTGAAACAACTTCATCCAAACAAACTCATCCATTCGAGACACTAGACAAAACATGTCTAAGTGGCCTGCCCTGAATAATACAGCACCCCTATCATCATCATCAACTCGCTTGTGTAAATCTTGAAGAATGTAATAACTATCCT
Source organism: Naso brachycentron (assembly GCA_029874485.1). Classification (NCBI taxonomy): domain Eukaryota; kingdom Metazoa; phylum Chordata; class Actinopteri; order Acanthuriformes; family Acanthuridae; genus Naso; species Naso brachycentron. The sequence continues at coordinate 14,872,635 of JAQFJA010000004.1, forward strand.
CAGTCATTTGGATGGATCACTGAGAAACTCGGCTCTGGCATGTGTGTTTTTTTCTCTAAATGTAAACTTATATTCGTAACTACAGCCAAATCTCAGCTGGCACAGCCGGAGCTTCTTGACGGTGGGATCGCTCCCAAATTCTGCTCTGACCTTAGCCTGACTTTGCTCATCTCCCCCCTCACCAGCCCTTACCTTTATGCTGACAATCACTCAACTAAAGATGAGTGAGGAGGCTGCCGCAAAGTCGGCCTCTCCAGTCAGGGTTGTTAGGATTTGAACTCCTCATCAGCAACATTTTATGCCACCTCTTCTCTGCCTCTGTTCCTCTCCTTTCACATCATCCCAGTGAAGGAGGAAGGTGCAGGAAAAATGCTGTGAACTTCACAGACTGCATTTAACGCTGTTTTTTTTTTTCTCATGATTGCTTAACACTAAGAGAAATGGGGTCTTATCTCTCTCTTTTCTGAGCTGCCACAGTGCCATGTAAGCTGCATCCATTGAAGTGTTTATTGTGAATTCAGAGCCTCATCACAAAGGGAATGGCGAATGTGTCTCATCTGGTGGCGGTGGAAGAAACGGCTGCTTACCCTGGTTGAGTGTGGAGGTGCTGTTTATGTCTCCCGAGATGAAGGAGGACTCCGACTGCTTCCTCACAGTGTCGTTCCACATCCGCCTGATGCGGCTCTGGGTAGAGAGAAAAGCAGCCATTGATCAGGACTCAACATGGTGCCGCTGTCATTCAAAGCTTCTGGACCCGAGGACTGAGTGCCTACGTGGGCTCATGATTCAAACCTAAATTTGTACACAAGATTCAACTGTTGCGGGAAAAACAGCAAGCTATTGATCCAGCCCATCCCAGAAACAAATCTCGAGCTTGTAATTTGAGAGATCGGACCTGAGAAGCTTTTCTTCTCAAGAGAGTAAAAGCAGAAACAGGCACAAGATTCCCAGAAGTGCTCTTAAAACAGTGGAGATGAGAGACAAACACTAACACTAACAGCACAGTTCTGTAACACATAAACAACTTCTGTTCCCATCACTTGACGACTATGTCAGCAGCCTGACCGCTCAATAACGAAACTTCACAGCAGCACAATCCAAAATCAAGTTCTGCACTTTGCATTCACTTTAAATTAATTAGTTAGTTAAGCAGAATTCAGGTGAAGAGAGAATTTTAAGTTCACATCAACAGTTTGGACTTCCACTGTTCGCTCTACTGGCGCTTCAAGGATTGTTCTCACCAAGTGTCAGACAAAGCTTGTTTTTGATGAATGCTTAAAATTAATGACGGACATTTTCTCTTTTGAATCTTTAATCGCAAGGGCAAATAATTACCATGGGAAGTTTTACGAAGGCTGGTCTCAATATTTAATAGTTATAAAGACAGAAACAGAATGGATAAAAATATTTCCGTCTTTTCATTTTTTAATGAAAATGTGTTAGTAAAAATTTATGTTGTACTTCTGTGGCACTGTATATTATTTCTATATTATTTCCCTACTTTATTGATTAGGCTTACTATACTAAGGTTAACTGCTTTAGTTAAGTTAGTAGGAGGGCTACTGTACGTTTCGTTTTGTTTGCTTTGTTACCTGTTTTTTACTGATGTGTTCTTTTATGATTTTGTCTTGTCTTGTTTAGATTACAGGAGTAATCAGTGCATTTTCTTGGAGACTCTTCTTAGCAGTGAATGAGTATTTGCAAATGAGTGAGCATCTTCACTGTAAGGATGGTGTATAAAAGTTCAACTTAAAATCACTTTTAGCGTCCAGGTTCCTCATGATGAATGTCACACAGTGCAAGAGTGTGGGTCACTGGAGCGCTATAGCACAGAGGAACAAGATACAGTTTAGCATGTTTAATACTTGTTAGTGGAATAAACAAGTGTTGATTCTGGTCTTTTGATGAGATTTTGCTGACATTAAAAACTGAAGAATATCACCAGAGAGAGGAAAAAAACAAAACAGTCCTGAAAAGATAAAAACAAAGTCCACTGGCATATAATTACCTGGAGGTAATTTGCATCCAAACCTTTTTACACAGTTTCCTAAATCCCAAACCCTTATAAATCTGATTCCTGGAACATTTACCTGTGTTGCGGATGAGTAGCGGGCCGTGGATCGTGACGTGGCCGTCTTAGCTGAACTGTGGGGGCCCTCAGGTGGGAGCGCCCCGCAGCACTGGGACTGACGGAAACATTTGCTGTACTCTTTGCGGACCTGCAGAGAAACAAGAGCTTAGGATGGACTGAGCACACAGACAGCGACACAGTCCCCCCCAGGTGGGATCCATCCATCCTCCCATAGAACTACCCGATTATCCCTGAGAGTTGCAGGGGGTGAGAGGAGCAGTACACCCTGGACAGGTCGCATTCACACCATTTACTTTTATGTCTACAGGCAATTCAGAGTCTCCAATTAACCAGACCTGTATGAGTAAGGATTGTGGGTGAAACCAAGAGACACTTTGAGAACATGCAGTGCTGACCACTGCACCACCGTGTTGCCATGAGAATCGCAAATCCCAGATCTGTTTAAATGCCATCTGGCTGACAGCAGTGTAAATGCCACATCTGTATGAACAGGGATCACAAACACCGTGATATCATCTTAAAATACTGTCGAGAGGAAGCCTTTTGATTTGTCTGTTGCCAAACGAGGAGGAATAAATATCATGAAATGTTCCCATTGAAATATTAACAGATGCACGCGTGCAGTACAAGGATTAAATTGATCTGAAAATAAATATGTGATTCTTGGCAGTGCCGTGACATTAATGCTGGAACTAATGATCATTTTCATTATCAATTAATCTGCAGATTATTTTCTCAATGAATTGTTTTGTCTGCAAAATGTCATCCTGAAAGCATCAAAATCAAAACATCTTTTTTTTTTAGATTTAAAGACTTGCAAAATATTCGCTTATTTATAATGAGATTGTGCAGTTAATTTTTTTTCAGTAATTCTTTTTTGTTGGATCTAAATAGTAAAATATGTCACAACTTTAAAGGTTAAAATTCAAATTCCTTGTTTCATTCCAAGAACCAAAACAATTTTTTTCTTAACAGTAGCCTAATTTTAAACAGATTAAAAAAATCTTTTTGGCAGAAGCAAATGTTTGAGACTACAAATTCTTACCTTTTTCTGGAGGAGGCAGTGAAAGATGAAGATGAACATCCCTTGCAGAGTATTGAAGATGGTGAAGAGGTAAGCCATCACAATGGACGACTCATTGAGGAACAACAAGCCGAAGGACCATGTGAGCCCCAACAGACAAAGAAGGGCAAACGCTCCCAACACCCACGACCTGCGAGAGAGAAAGAAGACTGTTCGTAACTATCAGCGAAACTGTCGATTAAACTGTCTTAGCTCAGTTTGGCATTTTTTGCTCCTGGACAGCAGCTTGTTAAAAAGAAAATAACAATGCCCTCATTTGCTGTTTTTATTTAAGACAACTTGCACTAGTGGCAGCATTGTGGGTAAATGCTCATACTGTTAAACTGAATATACATTTGGTACTTTCTTGACACTGAGTGAAAATATATTTCCTTGGTTTTTCTTGGAGTTGTTGACTAGAGAGGCTGCAAACGCAGCAGGTTTCCAGGAAAGCTGAGAGGAAATAAGATCGCTTCAGAGTCACTTTCAATGACGATGGCTGGTCGTTATTGATACACAAGAGGGAGCGGGCCACCCTGTGAGATGCAGCGAGCGTGCAGAGGAGAGGAGAAATAGGATGACAACATATCAAATAAAAGAGGATCCACAGAGAGGCGAGAGGTGGTGATGAGCGCGATGGCTGATTAGACCAACCGTCTGTTTTTTTAATACCAAAATCCTTTTTTTTTGTCTAAATAATCACAAAAAATGCAACCAACTGTTCAATTTTTCTTCTTCTAATACAAAAACAAAGCAGATTTGAGGTAAATCCTTATTAATGACATTTAATGAGTTTGGACTTCTTAGAGTAATGTGTGAAATCCAGCATCAGCTAATGCGGTTTTCTGTGAGCTAAAAACAAACCTGAGAGCCAATTCAATGCCTGTTTTTGGGTTTGGACCAAAATCCGACTGGTGGCCTAAAAAATCCTGCGCCCACATAACATGTGCTGGCGTGTCCTCAAACATATTGTTGAACAAGAACCCAGGCACCAAAATGTACAGGAACGAGACTTTTTGTTGAGCGAATGCAGCCCACTGAAAGTGAAAAGGTGGGTTGGGGGTCCTTTTTCTGTTTTTACCATCTGAATCTACGAGACGTGTGCTTGAGTCTGTCTTTCATGGAAGCCTGTAAACTGTACCAGCACGGCAGCAAAGAGATACCAAAGGTCAAAAATGCAGTTATGAAGAAATAAAGAAGGCAATATAACCCGGTGGAGTGCAAATACGGAAATCATAAAATGAACTAAAGAGGCAGCAGCACCTTTACGGGCCAAAATAAACTCTGAAGGGGAAAAATATTGGTCTGGTTGCGTTTAGAAGAGAAAATGAAATAAACACGTTGGTCAAAACTCATGAAGGAGGCAAAAGTTGAGATGATCATATTATTTTTCTTTTCGCACATAGGTGACCCCTCCCCCACTCATCACACACACACACACACACACACACTCGCTTATCCTCCAGAGTGATGCCCCTCACCTGATCCCCCCCAGCCTGGACGAGTCGGGTTTCATGGAGGTGGAGTGCTTCACC
>JAQFJA010000004.1:14915697-14927435 GCA_029874485.1 Naso brachycentron
TTATTTTTTTTTTTTTTTTTTTTTACAGTTATGGTTACAGACTTTCCCTCTACCTACATATTCTTGTATTTTGGGTTTAATTACTTTTCCAATAGAGTTACATAACAGAAACACAATTAACAAAGTTCATAATTTTACTGGTGTCGATACTATATTTTAAATTTACAATAGCAATTACGATAATATCTTTATCGTGAATTTTTTTGGCCACAATAATCAGTAATAGGTTGATACAGTGACAGAACTAATTGTCATTCCTGGTGTGAACGCACTCAGAGCCATTCAGCGATCACGAATCACACAAGAAGGATGTTAATACCAGGTGAGCACAGCCTCGATGAGAGGTTGTTTGCCTTCCAGTATGAAATAGTGTCCTTCAGTGATATGGAATTGCAAGGTTAGTGTGTGTATGTGTGAGTGAGTAAGTGTGTGTGTATGCTTGCAGATGTTTGTGGGTGCTAAAAAAGTTCCAGTAAAGAGGGAGAGGCAGAGAAGAGAACAGCAGAGGACTGAGTGTGTAGATACTGTATAGGGTGAAATTGGTTCCACTTCAATCAAGCTCACTCGACGCCGAGGGATTGAGAATAAAGTCAGCAGCAACAGAGGCAAACAAGGAAAAAATGGCATCAAAGTAGGACATTCAACAATTTGCAGGCCTGAGATAAATATTTCAGAAGGTCAGTAGCACTCATGCAAGGTGGACATACATTTCAACATTGGACACAACTTTCAAAGAACCATTAGTAATAAAAGACGCTTTCTGTCGCTGCAAAATGGGATTTTGCTGCACAACAAGCACACAAAACCTTGATTTTAACCTTTTAGCTATACAGGATGAATAAAAAGGTAAACGTATGTACATTTACCAGAAAGCATTTTCATAACAAAACCCTTCCCTCTAAATTAATGGATTATTTAACATTTTATATGAAAAGGTGCAAGGTCCATTATGCATTTGACAAATAGCATCAGCATCATCAGAGACGGTTTACACATCACTGACAATATGGTGCCAGCTGCACTTAAGAGATTCACTTTTATGGCTTCACTGCAGTGCGAGCTGCTGTGAAGGAGAAGGGTCACTGCATCAAAATGTGAACTGACAGACAGCAGGCGAGAGCACTTCATACACATCCAGAGATCTTCAGTTTGATTCAGTGTTTAGAGTTTAACAGACTGAATAACACTCAGCCTGAATATAAGAAGTATATATACTCAAGTATGTAAGTACAATTTTAAGATACTTGGAGGACAGGAGGATGATGTCCTCTGTTCCACTTCATATAAGTGACAGCTAAAGTTAGTATGGAGGATTAAGATTTAACAAACGAAAGACAGAATTAACTTCTCTACTATATAGTATTAAATATAAATATTTTCTTTGATTTAATCAGCTGTAATGTTATAATCTTTCTTACATGCAGATGCATCAGTGATAATCATCTGCAGAATTTTTAAAACTCTTTTTTTTGCTGGTCCCTTTAGCTTTGGTGCAAAAATTTGCTTAAATTGCACAATTTTATTGTATGTGGTATTGAAATACCTAAAGATTCTACAGACAACTTCAAACCATCACCACAGAGAATCTTGATCACTGAAGACATAAAGATACCACATGGCAACAATGTCATTGTACCATTGGCTCACAAGCCTTTGGCTATCTTAGACAGAGGAAAACCAAAAATCATTTTGGTCCTAGTTATTAACTCACAATCATAGCAATTTCTGAGGGGAAAAGCAATATTTTTATCCCCCACCTTTCTAAAAACTCTTGGGATGTGTTTCATTTGGGTTTTTTGTTTGTTTAAATTATCCGTCTACATATAACTGTACCCATATATCCTTAAATATTACACTTGCAATTTGACTATGGTGTGAAGTACTTTTGCATGCATCTCATGTACATTTTATATTTGTGTTTTGTTGTTTTTTTTTTTTTTAAGTTGTTTAAGTAAAATTATGATTTTACGGCGGTTCACGGTGTATTTTTGTATTGAGAACATTGGGAACTCCTGTTTTATTGACATAATACTGTACAAACTGTACTTTTCAAAGAGAAACTTCCCACTATGGTTGTTTTTAATTTCTGATACTTAAGCACACTGCATTGTATGCAATGCATGCCACGTATTGCATGTGTTTTTACTTGTAATGACTACTTTTACCTAAACCTGCATTTACTGCATTGTTTTTATTTTACAACATGGGAATTAATGTAATGAGCTGTTAATGCTGACATACTATCCCAGTCTGTTTGGTAACAATTGACCGTTTGTACTTTCAGAAAAAAAGGAGAAACATCAGAATTAATTTGGAGTTCAATATTTGCTCTCTTTTTAGCTCTGTTTTGGGCCCCGCCAACTAATATTCCGAAAACATTTGAATCTTTTTGTAACTAAATGTTCCCCAGCTGCTAACTTTGTCAACTGTTGCCATTGCTGTTGCTGAGCAGGTGTTGTACAGACAGTTTATCAGAGCTTTCCCCTGAAAACAGTGGCATGTTTTGGCAGGCAAAGAATTTAATGAGAGCTGTGGGACTGAACCAAAACATTAAAGCTGCAGGAAAACAAAAACAATCAGCTGAAAGCGTTAAAACTGCAAGAAAAGAGTGACAATGCTGAGTGGGCTTGTCTCTACAAGGGACTCTTTTCACACCACACAAGGTTATTTGATCCAGTATTTATAATTTACTTATTATCTGCTTATCTTTAAGTAAAAGATCTAAATCCTTTCTTTCAGGTTTTAAAGAATTCACTGTGGCATTTATTTCACTGCAATTTTTAGATGCCTCTCCTTTGAAGAAAAGGGAGCTGTTGTTGCTAAGCATTTTGACACGCTTCTTCTGTTTTATACTGCCACTGAAATCACTGCATGTAATCTCTATTGCACAATCTCATGGCAGTAAAGTGTTTGAATCCTGCTTGCTTTCCATCTAAGAGCTGAACCTCTGACCGAGAACAAGATTTATTCTGTTTATTCAGTTTGACTGGGTCGAGAAACAGGTGGTCATTGAAATTAGTAAACGTGAGACGGCAAATAAGCCTTTTATGGATTATTTTCTTGTGCATGAATAGTCTTTATAGCAGCACAAGTAGAAAACAGAGGTGGAGACAACAAGGCCAGAGGAGCGAGAGAGGGTCAGACATACCGTCCATTTACAGTTCATCTCTGCTGGAATGGTCACCTAAATATTTAGAGTTTCCATCAGCTCCTTCATGCATTTTTCATCCAGCCACTTTTCTTTGTCAACAACCAAATATTTTACTTGACAAATCGCTTTGACTGTTGAAAATCAAGCCATTTGAGTCCCATCTAGTTGTTTTTGTTGCAAGAAATGGGCTGCTGATGAATACTTTTTGTCACAATTTCCAAACGAACAAAGCTGCCACTCCGTGCAGCAGACTTCCCACTGTTTCCATCTCCCCAATCTTTTCTAATATGTTTGTTTATCTGTCTGTGGTGCTATTGCCTTTTGTTAACCTCCCCAGTATTGGCAGCACATTGTGTCTTAATGTGACTCCTTTTAAATATCCTCCTTGTTTTACTTTGCCGCAGACTGAGGGAGGAACTAATAAGAGTCTCCCGAAGCTTTGTGACTGCTTTAACATCACTGGTTATCACATCAACCTTAATTACGGTCAGGAGCCCATTTCCTCTGATCTGAATCATTAGAATAATTCTGGTTAAGGGCTTGTGGTGCAGAGTCTTCTCAAAGCTTTCACTCGCACTCTGCCTCTGGGGGATTTTCGATGGAGATAAGTTTGAAGTGCGGCTCCAGCAAGTGCGACTGTGACTCCTCAACAGATGCCGAGCACAGTGTAGCAGACTGCAGTCGAGGCAAGGGGCATAGACCTGTCAAGTGTTGCTGAATGAGAGAACTGGGACTCAGCTGTATATTCGGAAAGACGTAGTAAGACAGGAGGACTTGGTCTATTCTTGAGCTATTCTGTAGTGCTGCCTCTCACGGGAGTAAATACAGGCGTGAATGAAGCAGGGGGGGAAACCCCAGGTGTGAAATTGTGGGCGATGATGCTCAAAGGCGAGCATAAAGGGGGCCAGGTTAGGCCAGAGAAGTACATTAGAAGATGAACTGTGCCGGTTGCTATTTATGAATAGTTCATCTGGTGCCCTTTAAAAATACACACACCTCTAGGGGTAAGCTGCAGTCGAGCTGAAGTGTTGCTGTTTGACAGCAAAGCAGCCTCCTGTGAGAGGGTAACCAGGATAAAAGGCACGATGATGGGCACTGCTCACTACCTGCGGCAAAGCCACTTCAATGCAGTACAAGTGTTTGAACAAAGCAAGCCCAGTGTTCCAGATAGGGAATTAAGAGGGTGTTCATGTGACTTGCAGTCTCTGTGAGCTACGCTGATTATGACTCAAACAGCAGCAACAACGCACAGCTGGTGTGAACAGCTCCACCGCACGGATGTCAATTTCTGCTTGTCAAGAATTAATCTGCGCCCCACTTTTCAAAATGCCACCTACATAATCTAGTCAATAAGGGAATAAAGAAAATTTTAAAGGTGTGAGATGCTGACTGATCGTCCGCTAAGTAGGTGGCTGCAAGAGCAGGGGGATCATTTAAACATTTATATTTTAATTTCTTTTGTGTGCAGCTCAGAGGGGGGAAGAAAAGACGTCCACACTTTGCCTCCCCAGCTCCTGGTTATGCTTGTGAAATAAGATCCCTCCTCTCCCCGGCAGTTTTACCTTTGTGATATAATCTTGTAGGCATCGGGGAGGTAGCAGTTGACGTTCTCCATCTGGAACGGGTCAGCATCACAGATCTTGTCGTCAGTCCGGCCGTAGTTGGCCGTCTCGATCATAATGACATCACTCCCCGGGCAGCGGAGATCAATTGCATATCCCTCGCATGAGAGCTCCCTCCTGACCAGGCCAAAAGGCAAGGCGGCGCGGCTGAACCCTGGAAGAGGAGACAGAGACAAAACTTTTAAGCGAATAATAAAATTAATGATTGGAAAGGAGAAGCTGCTTCAGTACAATAAGACCACACATCATGCGGTAAAAAAATCCACTGGCACAAAATAAATAGGCAACAGCAGTCCAATGTTTACCGCAGCTTTAAACAGACGGGCCATTACACGCGATACAGGAATGGGGAAAGACAAAACAATTCATCTCTCCATCTCTCTGTGGTCTTGGATGTTGGCTAAGGCATCTAATCTAAGTCAACGGAGACCAATGGTAACCTCATAAATTCTTGAGCAAACACATCGGCTACAGAGACATCAGGAAGGCCTCCACCTACAGAACATCCACCGCAGAGTCAAACCTATCTGGACCGAGAACAGTTTGTTTTACAGTCATACAAACCCCCTCATTTGTTTCTTTTGCTTTGCTTGCTCTATAAAGCAAGATCGAGAAAAAGGCAGAATGCCGGCAGAACGCAGTGTAATATAATCTATTTTAGAGTGTCGCCGATCGAAGAGTCTGGAGTCCACACAGGAGGAAAAATCTATACATGGACACAGCAGAGGGGAGGCAGCGAAGCCAAATTGCTCTACTTTGGAGGTAAATTAACTATTTCACTCAAAACCCCCCTCTTTGAGCAAATTACAATGATATAGGTTATTCTTTTGTATTTTCTTTTTTTAGGTAATAAAATGTCAGGTCAGAGAGGGTGTGGAACCACAGAAATGGAGATTTGCAAAGACAGGAAAAAACAATAAAGGGAGAAAGAAAGATAAATCTGTTATTCAAGGGTGAAATGATCGAAAGTTTAAAAAAAAGAATGTAACTGTCTGCAATTCTAAGAAAACAATTAGGTAAAATCTAAGTAGAACATGCAAATGCGTTCCATTTAAGAAGTGCAAGCAGAGCGCTGCATGAACTGTCAATAATCGCTGTTGTTTGCAGCAATACTGGGTCCCTGAGGGGGCAGCTACCATTTGTATTTTCTGCACTGCTCTCTGCTAATTAGCCCTCCTTTCAGCCTGTTACCTTTTCCATGCTCCCATTGGCTCCCGAGCATTGTCATGTTCTAACGCTTACCACCCCAGGTTCACTTTGCCCCCTCACTCTAATTATCCTCACACTTCTGACAGTCAGGGCCTGACGCAATTAGCATTGTTTGAACGGCTCAAAGTTGAAGTGATTCCGGCTTGAAATTCCTACCCTGAAACCCCCGACCCACGTCTGCTAGTCATTTCAGCCTGCTGTGCCTGGCTCAGTATAATGATATTCTATGTCAGTCTGTTCATGTCAAAGTAACACGCAGAAAAAAGGAAGAAAAAACACAGACATCTGTGAAACATACACTGTCGAAAATATAAGAAGTCATCGCGTATTAGGAGAAACTCCTGCACACACTAGTAGTGGTAGCAGCATAACAAAATATGAAACTAATGGTATAAATTCTCTGGCATCCGGCCACTAGACATTTCATTATAATACCATGATCTATCTAATGGCCAGTAGATTCTGCTTAGCTGGACTGTTTATCACCTCATTAGGAGACGTCAGCATCGCCGGACTCTAAGTGGAGGGCTGTGGGGTCACTCCATCTATTCCAATAACCACTACAATTACCCAAGCCTTTCAGAAAACCTGTCCAGAATGGCGGATGATAAAACACAGAGTGAAGTCGCCGGCTTTACTGCGACGACTAATGATCGTCCCGTCTGCCATTCCTCATGGAAGGAGTGACGGGTTTATCACAGCAGCTACACAGAGCAGACAGAAAGAATGCATTTCATGGGGTTTTAAAATCCTGAGCATGGAGACCGTCTTTCGGCTAAAACACCCTCACGGACGCACACATGCACACGCCTAACATCTGCTGCCTCTGTAACCTCCTTTCTCCGGCTGTCCACTCACGATTGCCCATCTATCAGACACTATGGCATGATGGCACGCTGCTGTCAACAGAGGCCTTGCGATTGATTAGGCTTGTGCCTTGCCGGCCTCCTCCTCTCTTGCCTGTATAGATCTCTCTGGTCATAGGCTAACACTGCATCAATTAGGGGGAGTATCTAGACTGTACTGGCGACCTAAAGAACAAATTGCTTCTTCTCCAAACTGCAGATAGTCTCTGCCTCATTAATGACTGTCTTGTCAACTTGTAATTGAGCAAGTAATGACAAATCTGTCTAAAAAGTTAAAATATATATAAAGGAGATTTTTTTTTTGCTTTGTAGGAAGAGGAAGAGAAAGCTGAATTTAAGAGAATATATTTTTAGTCGACTTAACTGGATGCTGCTTAAGATCTAAGGATTGAAGCACAGCTAAGAAGGAAAAACCTTGTGACAACAAAGGTTTCTTGATTTTGGGTATTTTTCTGTGTTGATTTTCTCAGTTTGAACAAGTTTTTTTTTTTTTTTTTCCGGATTTTGGAAAGAGATTGTTTGTGTGCACAAATGTCAGTGTCTTAGGGGGATGCGAAAAGCTTTTCATCTCACGTTCTGTGCTTTGTTTGACTGCTCAACTTTGCAAAAGTTGAAGACTGCGACTGAAGGGCACCAGCTGCAGGGAAAACGGTGTCAGGAAAACTGCAGGAAAAAATCCATAACACGCTCCCAGTGTGTGCAGAGAGAAGAGAGAGAACAGGGCTCCTCTCTCTGTATCTGTACCTCAGATTAACCTTAAATTACACAATCAGTGAGGGAAATGAATAATGCTCGATATAGAAAATTTAGCCAAACTGCCATGGTAACCACTCTGACTTAGCTTTAATTGGCTGTGATCCCTATTCCTGGCCTTGTTGACACGAAGCCTTATCATGCATTCTGGTCAGTGAGTGACTGGGAGGAAAGTAGCTTTTCAGATTCCTCCCCCCTGACCTGCCTGCTAAGCCGTCTATTGAGCTCAAGCAAGCAAAGCATGGACTGGGGCTGCTCCTCAATATGTTGCATTCTGGGAGTTTTTCTTCCTCTTCAGTTGACAGCCTATAATTCACTCCCGACAACACCCCACCTCATAATACATATTTTGTTTTCTATCAACACCCTTGAAATTGGAAGTGGCACTGTTGCTCGATGGGTTGCATCTGAAACCATCCGCAGAGTTGCACTCGTTGGTTTTTAAAACCCTGGAGATGAAACGAAAAGATAATGGAGGTTTTGGTGTTGAAATATTGCCATTTTGGCGACTGCAAGTGCGAGGCCAAAACACGCGTGTTCGCGCTCATGTGTTCTGTGTGTCAGCTCTCAAGAGCGCAACCTTTAAGCCTTCACAAAATCCTCTGCATCGGGACATCAGACAGCGGGAATAAGAACTGGAGGAATGTCTGATCAGTCAAAAACAAAAACTGGGCCATTTTTGGAGGGTAGACACAGTGGCGAGAGCTGGCACAGACAGAGAGCAAAGGCGTTGGTTGACGCTTGTCATCCTCCATTAAGGTTCCTTTGATTGGCCTTTGTGGTCCTGGAAACGGCAAACAGCTGCATGCAAATGGCCCTGTTTCCCCAAAGCTGGCCCCCATTGTTCTGTGCTTGGGTTTGACAGGGACGCTTTCTCTGCAGCATAAAGGAGGGTGTAGCCTTTAGTCAAATAAGAGTGCCCCCACCGTGGTCACAGCAGGAGTTCTTCAAGATTGTTTGTCTTTTTAGGTTGTTTTATTTCTGATACTACTGGTAGCCAACATCTTTGGAAGAAAGAGCAGATCTTAGAGTCAAGCTTTTCCTCCAACAGTGGGGGATGCCTCCATAATCCAATATCCGGAGTGACAGAGTGGTCATAAAGCATGTTTTGCTCTGGTGGAGCATCATCAGTATTTTGGCTCTTTTCTCCAGCTCCGTTGTTCTTTACTGCAGTATTTCTAATCTGTTCAGTGGAATGTTTTGATAGCTAGCCAAGAAATAAAATTAATTTACAAAAAATAAAATTCCAAAAAACGCTGCAGTAAACCTTTACTGTATGAAATAAAACAGAAGTATACTTAAGTGTCAATGCACATGCCTTTAAAGAAATTAATTCAGCTTCAACAGTGCAAAGGCAGTCCCAAAATTTCCATTCCCACAATCCAAAAAATTCTTAAAGCATTCAGTGTTTCCGCCTGAAATGTGAGGCACAAGTTTGCAAGTGCAGCACATGACCGCCCATCAGAAGTGAGAGACGCACAGGGCCAAGGTGGGAGATGAGAAAGGAGATTTGGGATTTGCAAAATAACACCTGCTTTTCAAATACAGATGACACCTCCAGAGCTCCCGGCTCATATTTCATTTCAACTGTGGAAATAAGGCTAAACACAGAGAATCTAGTTGGACATATAGCACCATTTCCCATGACACTTTACTCCCCGCTCTAGTCCACCTTGCTGGGAATTGTTTCTAAAGACAGTGTCAGACAAGACCACAAACCCCGGGGCTACACCCGCCTTTCCCAGACCGCTGCTATCAGACACTCTTGATTCCGATATAAGTATTCTAAAATAGAAACTGGCAATATAGAACTGAGTCCATTTGTGGCTGGACAAAGCATTCTGAGTCATATCTCTTTTCTCTCTTGTGGTACAAGAATTGGGTGTTGTCACTTCAAATTCCAAAGTCACTATTTGTATTCATGGCCATGGCCCTTTTCTCTAATGCATCTCTTGAATGTTTTCTTCACTTAGAAAAAAAAAAAAACAGTGGGTGGGAGGAGAGAATCACATGCTCCATGTTGACGCATGTCTCCTTGAAGGGGTTTAAGGGTACGGATTTGTCATATTGCTCAGGCTAAGCGTGACAGACCCTGCTGCTGCCTCTTAACTCCTCAGGTGGATCCTTTTAGAGACAGCTAGATCTTTTCACACCAGATGCAGCGTGTAATGTTCTTCCTTTTAGATGAGGAGGAAGAATTTAAAGGGAAAATCCAGAATTTTTCAACCTGGATCTCACTGTCATAATTGTGGTTACTATGACAAATGTTTTTTCACTTTGAACAAATCACATTTATTGTTGAACTTTGGGCAAATCAAGCCAAATATGTTATATCAGGGGAGTTTACAAGAGCCTCTAAAAGATTCTGAATAAACATTAATTTTACATTAATAATTTTAATGAACAATTTTAACATTTTGGGAGACAGGCTTATTAGTTTTCTTGCTTGTAGTTTGAAGAAAAGATATAAATTCATGTCCTTACAATTAATAATAAGCTAGCAGTCATTCACCTTAATTAGCACCAACAGCCAGTTAGCTTAATTAGCGCAAAGACAGAAAACAGGGGAAATAGCTAGCCTCGGTCTTTCCAAAGATACTCATTATGCCTACTATCACTTCAAACTTCACCAATTAATACAGTATATCTTATTTGATTTATCTGTACCCAAAATGGAGTGTAAAAACATCACACTGTAGTTTTACAGTGGGTTCTGTCTCAGACTATTTCCTGGAGTCTTGTTCTCGTGATTTTTCAGGGCAACTAGTGCGGACTTTACAAAGTGTCTGTACCTGGCATGGAAATAGTCGATTGCATAACCTTAAGCTGTAAGATAACCTTTAACAAATGTTTAACATCTTTCTGTTATGCTATGCTAACCTGACGCTAGCTCCAGCGACATATTTGCTTTACATCTAAATTTATCTAAAATTTGGACAGAATTGAGGAGACCTTCTTTCATAAATTTCTCGTTATTCTCATGAAATGCTTGTCTCCAGTTCTGACCAACATTTAAGCTGCCAACTGGATTAACTATTATAGCTAACTACATAGAAATCAACTTCTAGGGCAACCTGCCAACAGCTTCTACTTCTGCAAACACTGTTTTAATTACATTACTAAGCTCCAGACAGTTTCACTTACAAAATCAACTGAAAAAAAAAGACAGAGGCCGGTTGGACCAGAAAGTCAGCTCTCAGTCACAACACTAACAACCCTACAAAGTACCTGAAGCCTTTTGAACATTCTGTTTTTTCTATTTCCCTCTGTTAACCTATATGCTATGACAGTAAACTGTAAGTGCAGTTATCATGTATGTTGCTAGTTAGCTGACCAAGCAGCTAACTTTCTGAAATTGCTAGTAAGCTACACAGGCTAATCTGGGAGCTAGTATCTGTTTATCGCTGGGAGACAAGCATTGAAATTGAATGAATTATGAGAAGGAACATTTCATTTTGCAAACAGTTTATTTTAGGAATTATGAGAATTAGACCCATGTTAAAAACAAAACAGAAATTTTCTGAAATTATCTGACACGCAGAGACAGCGCTATTTTGATGTTGCAAATAACAGAAAATGATTAAGTTTTGTTTTTTGGACTGATGCACAATCAACACAGTGGATTATTTCGGTTGAACAGAACAGCCGGCTCAGCTGCCGAAGACTGCAAATGAAGAATTTCTCCCAGGGGAGTGAGAACTCAAGGAAAAAGCCAGAAAGAGGAGGCTATAATGACTGTGTCTTAATTTGGCCGCAAGAATCAAGGTTTTCTCTTCTGTCGATGGGTTGGATGATCCCTGACCCTGTGGGCGCACATCAAAGAAAACCGTCGAGAAAAGAGGTGAGCATCATTACATTACTAATACATATAATCCCCTGAATGCAAAGAGGGTCAATGCTTAATATAAGTCACACTGACGAGTGACAAGAGTAATTCAGTTACCAGATGTAATTTCTTTTTGTTCAGTCTATGGACACATCACTTGGATTAAAGCAAAGTATAATTTGATATCTTGTATAGTCTACTGAGAAAACATCCTTTTCTTAAAGATACAAATAACTGTCACAGAGGCTAAACATTTGAAAGAAAAAAGATAGTGCGACTTGGAAGATGAAAAACCAATATGCCCCCAGGAG
>JAQFJA010000004.1:14967673-14982322 GCA_029874485.1 Naso brachycentron
AATTTTTTTTTTTTTTTTTTTTTTTTTTTTTTTTAAATAAAGGGTTGTTTATAATTTGATGTTCCAAAAAGCCGCCTGGTGAAGCACTTTGGAGCTGCTGTCCATTTGCTTAGATAACTTGTACATTTATATCTGTTTCTGGAGCATATTGAAACAATTTTATTATCTTTTTATTAACATTTATATTATTTTTTAGAATTATTACCTATTAATTGTTTTAGTCCAGCTAAAACTAAACTTATAAAAACATATAAACATACCTAGACAGAGTGTTTTTGGGAGTGGCTTCATTAACACATGTTACGCTTAAATCAGCCAAAAATTCGTCTTGGCAATGATCCTGCTGCAGCCTTTAACCTGGAAGTTGAGCAGCATCCAGGTGCTCGGGTGCTTGGGCAAAACCCACATCACACAACAACCACACATTTTTGGACAGATGAGGAGACTTTATGCTGTCTCAGCTTAAGGACATAAACAAAACATCATAAAAGACGTGGATGGACGTAAATGGCAAATGGCAAACTATTCAAAAAGTTGCGTAAGTAACGTAGCTGTAATGGGGCATAGCACCACCTTCTTCAGTGGAAAGTTTGCAGTAAATGTTGAGCATATGACAAAAAAGAATTTACACTACATTTGAGTAGTGTTGAGTATTAGTGGTTACTGAGCATTGTCAAATTGTAACTGAGCTTGTATGTAGGCACAGTTTTAAAATAAGTGGAAATAAATGAATCTCACCAGACTGAAATGCAATATATGACTCATAATAATTCATAAACTGAAAATGGTATTATAATGAGCTCATCTACAGACTGAATAGCAAGTGATATTGAGCAATGAATGACTATACTATACGATGAAGTTGCATAAATAACGATTCAATTCTTCCTTAGTTTTTGAATAAAGGTTGAATGATTTATCACAGTAAATCTCATCTTTGGCCCAACTGAGCTTTAAATATAGCTCACCTGCATTTGTGCATGTAAACCCTCTGATTTTCTCAGGGCTGTGTGAGTGTGGACAGACAGTATTTGAATGATCACCCTCACCCTCCTGTTAACTTGTTGGGGCGGCACAAATTACACCTTTACCATCTTTATTTGGCAGTTCAGTAAACTCACGTTATTCCCTGCATTGCCCCACCCAAGTTTAAAAGAACAGAGGTCTAATCAACCACACCCACACCTATATGGGAGTGGCTGAGTACTGCATGGCCCTAAAAGAACAATATTTGTTTTAAGTCGTGGGTTATAACTTTCTGTCATTACCATTTTCCTTCAATTTCTGTTCATTTAAACAACCAAATTGTAACTGCACTTTATTCAAAAGTATAATTAGAAAACTGATCATATCTTATGTTTGATTTGGCACTGAACAACACGTTGCATGCCTGAAAAAGCAAACAAAAACAGATTCCTAGTCAGTCAGGTCTGCTGTTCAAGGTAATTAAAATGATTAACCCTCACACAACCACCTCTGCAATCTCCAATAATGTGATCGTTGCTCTGTTGCGTTGCTGCCCACTGTCCTATATATAGTTCAGGCTGAGTTATGAGCAGCTATAAGGGTCATCTTCTAGTTTTAAGCCCATGACAGAAGGAGCTGTTTGAGCAGTTTTGTTAAAATAAAGTCCAAAATTAACTCTAAATCAGTCAGTGTAGTTAATTAAGCTATACTGTTTGTTTGTTTCTGACAGCGCAGTACTAATACGTAACATGACAAAATTAGCCGGCTAAGTCCCTTGAATCAATGCCTGAACACACATTCAGAATGAAAGGAGGTTTTCTTTTTCTTTCAGTGTTGTTGACACTGTGTGAATGCAGCATTAGACACAGAGGCACTTTAAAAGCCTCATGGGAGCCGTAGTTGGTAAATGCTAACATAACACACGGTTTTGTTTTTTCATCTGTTTTAAAAGGTGTTTAATGTTATATCTGTGCGGTGAAGTAGTACATTCCCATTAAATTCAGAATATGGACAGAAATGCACATTATTGTTTAAGCTTTCCAGCGGGAACATTTAAAGGGAAGAAGTAAAAATAAACACTTTCAGTGCACAAGCTGGCCTGGAAGCTTGTTCTCTGTGTTGTCAGAACCCCCCCAAGAATATATTTCTATCAGATTATCAAAAACACTACAGCAAAATGGTACAAAAAATGTGATTATCATACCTGTCAAAAAAAACTCCCCACCTTTGTTGCTTGAAAACATGAATCCAGTCAATATAGGAGCAATGATTTAATCAATAGCAGCATGATAAGCTTCACTGTCATATTCAACTTTTTGAGAACCTTTGCGGTAAAAAAAAATTTACCTTCATGCTCGAATGAATGTTCAGAAAAACATGACTCATTTCTTGACTGCCACTCAGCCGTTAGAGGCCATCAACTCTTCAAGGTTCCTTTCTGCACAGCGTTGCCTCAAATGATAATCATGGCATTTCACAGCCACCGCTATGTCAGTGTGGAGGGAGCTGCCCAAAGAGGCTGTTGTAGCACAGGTTTCAGTCAGCGTGCGCTCTAAGTGCAGGCTCTTGTTATCTGAAACGCTACAAATTCACGGAAAATACAGGTACAATGTGCTACCTGGTGTGAGCAGAGGCAGAAGGATAGAATGATATCGATTTGATTGCTCCATTATGAATGGTATATTTCTGCCATGAAAACACACAGGTAAAAGAACATGGTTACTCGGCCTGATATAATACATTCTAGCATTTTTATGTTAGTGCTGGTGTAAAACATGCCATTTTTTCTTGAAATTGGTGTTATTAAGCTTGTAATAAAGGTCATTAACGGAGGTATAGCAATAATGAACGAATGCGAGGATATGCACATCCATACTCCATTAGTCTGACTGACGGTTGAGCTGCGGTAAATGCGAAGTGGCAGGGAGTTACTTCGGCTGTTTGCAAGATGAGAGTAGCAAAGGTTTCTGTTTTCCAGGCATTCATGGCAACCACATCAATCCAGTCCCATGTCAGACAAGTTTGACGTGATTCAAGAGCGCATTTCATGCCCTGACATTTGTCTCAGGACTAAATTGAGACTGCACAGCGGGAAGAATAAATTTGCCAATCACGGCTACTGTCAAAATCGCATAGTTCTTGAGTATTTTGAGATTTATGCCTTTCAAGTTGGATTGGTTCACATATCAGTTTTTCTACCTTTTCATTCACATGCATGCTATGTGTGGAGGTCTGTGGACGCACTACTGTGGTGGTATAAGGCTTCATGACAGATACTTTACACATGCCAGACCGTTAGACGATGGAAGACTGTGAGACAACGATAAAATGTTCATATTAAAAGCATTTACCCCTCTCTAGGCGCCAGACTGTCTGACACTGGCTCAAATTGATTCTTAATTGGGTTTGTATGGACCCTGGATCTACTGTTGATGAGCGCGCTGAAAAGTGGACATCTACGGCTTCGACTCGCGCTCCGCAGAAATGTGATAACACAACTGGCCCAACGGAGGGGAGAATGACTTCTTCTAGCTCTTGACTCGGTTTTAGAAAACAATAATTATGAAACGGATTATCTGCACATCTTGAGAATGGATTTGAAAGAATGATCCATCATTGAGGCAAGGCAGAACAAAGCTACTGACTCAAAGGGATGTCATTACTCATCACAAGACACTACCAGTTGGCATTAACCAGCTGTGTAGTTAGATGTCTTTTTGGGAGCCTTGTTGGTTTTTTTGGTGGTAATAAATCACTCAGAGTTGCTGTGGAATGCAATCCAGTCCTCTGGAACAGCTTGGTCTTGGTAGAGGTGATTTTGTGTTTCCAGGCTGACATTCCTCATTATCTATTTTGGCTTGCTTAGCGTGCACACTGGGTTGTGGAAAAGGCTGGTTAAAAACTGAGGAGCATGGGGGAGAGGGGCTTGAATGCTCCCCTGTGCCCTCCTACCATCACCCTCCCCAGCAAAGCTCGGCATGCCTCTATTTGAAGAGGAAGGGAGGGAGGTTATCCCTACCTTTGCCTTGCTTATGAATTTTTTTTCCCCTCCCCGGTCACAGAATAGGCTTGTTACCAGAGCAAGCAGACATAGTGGAAAGCCACGCTGCAAAGCTTTATTCAAGCTGAGGGGAGAATCTGCTGTGGATTAAGCCTCATCCACAGTCTGGTCTGGTCTTAATTTCATTCCTTTTTGTGCAGTCAGACTGACGGGGTGCTTTTGATTACTGTCTATATTTGAGGGCTCACTGCAATTTGATCAGTATTAAGCCTCCGTGATAAATAATAATAATAATAATAATAATAATAATAATAATAGTATTGCTATGTAGTAGTTAACTTCCGCATACAATTATTTGTCCACATTTAAATGTTACGAATACATCCTTTAATCAGTGTGTTACACTTGCAATTTTAAGATTTCAATGATGTTCATACTGGATACAACTGCTGAGCTATAAATACAATGGGACTTAATGGGCCTCCGTAGACCTCCATGCATAATATAACTCAAAATTACTCATAAACCATAAATGTCCCTACGAGCTTATTAAAACTTGATTACTGTGCAAAACTAAGCATCCTAAATTTGAGTGGAGTTCACACTAATTACCACAACACAGACACAGATATGATGGAGGTCAATGGGGCTTCCTCAAAAAAAGGGCATAATCCAACTAATAAAAACTGTTTACGCCATCATTATGAACTCAATGCCAGTAAGTGCTTCACTGTAAGTGTTGTGCATATGACAGTAAAGAACTTAGAATACGGTTAATTAGTGTGGAGTATTGAGCTTTTTTCAAATTGTAATTGAGGTTGTACATAAATGCTGTTGTAAAGTCAGTGGGAGTAAATGGATCTCTTCAGACTTCGGTGCTATATATACCTCATAATCACTTAGAAACTGTAATTATAATGAGCCCATATACACTTGAAATTGTGACTGATATTAAGCATTCTGATATATCAATGGACTTTGTACTATATGTAATAAAATTAAATGCGCACATACACTGTATGGGATTGTTTATAAATCTTAAGTTTTTATAAAATGCATCAGTTAACAGTTAAAAAAAATCTTGGTTGCTGTAAAAACAGATACAAATCAAAGAGGTCTAAATGGTTAAATGGTTTTTTGAGCAAGACATGAAAAAATTAACTTTGCAACTTTAAATGAATGAGTTTGCTGCAGCATAGCAATTACATTAAAAATGGTAACAAAGCACAACAATGTGGGCATAATGAACAATTAAAAATAAACCCTTGAGTGGAAGCAGGAAGCCATAGAGCAGCTCTATGACTCAGCCACTTGTTCTCTAAAGTGTCTGCAGTGCAATCTGCACTGGTAGGTGTCATAAATTGGCCGAGGCACCTTGGGTTAGCAGTCTGCAGGGGTGGTCCTCCGCCAGCCTCATCCTGGGGTGGGCTAATGTCAGCCTGCAGGCCCAGTGTGCTCGTCAATGTCGCTTTGCTGCTTCTATTCTGGTCGCCAAGTGGAGAGGAGTGAGTGGGTGAGTGTTTGAGTGGGAATCGGAAAAAAAAAAGAAGAACCTGTTGCAAGTGAAGGTTTGTTCCAAGCACATGGTGGTCTCTTCATTTTCAAAGCAGTAAAAATGCATTCAAAGCATGGGGGAGGAATTTACAAGGTGACACTGCAGAGGGGAGCGGGATTCACAAACTGATATTCCAAGAGGGTCATGTGTGATCTGTAAAAAGCCTCAGTAAGGACTCTGTTTATCTGGATGGAGGAAGTAGCTCAGACAGTCAGGGCTTCTAACACTGACAGCCCTCCTAAACCAGGCCTTACGATTTACCACGCTTTTGTTCCATTTTTGTCACTGTTTGAAAATGTCTTAGTCATTAATCTTTAAACCAGACATCCATAACCACAACTGGTGCCAATAAAAGAAGGTTTGGGTGTTTTCCCAGCAATGGGGTTTTTTGTTGTATTAATCTGCACTGTATTTTAGCCATTTTTCATCTGTGCTGAACAAAGGAGTAAAGTGTTGCCAAGCCTAATGCCCAAATGTTTCTGTTTAGAGACTTCAATTATGATTGTCTCAGTTTCTAAAGCAACACAATTTTTTAAAGGAGGGTGTTATGTTATAATTATACCATATTAATTAGTATGCAAATAAGTAGTGATTCTGAAAAGATAATATTGTTTCCATGATCAGTTCCAATTTAAGATTAACAAATTGCATGATTTTATTTGTTGCAGATTTATTTCTAGTCTGCAGACAGAACATTCCTATGTTATGTGATAACCAAAGCTCTATTGCAGGATGTGAACGCCCCCTTTCTTTTTATCCCATAAATATAAAAGCGATTGTGATGTATTTGTTCCTTTATATCCCTTGTTTGGTTCTGCGACATTCTTAGATCCCTTGTGTAAAGTCGTATTTGGCTTTTTTATACATTTTATTGCATTCCAGTGCTAACCAAATTCCTTTTGTGCTTTATTGGGTAGATGTTCCTCTGTATTTTTTGCTGAGAAAAAGCCACTGCTGCCAGATTTGTGGCCTGTTGTGGTTCAAAAGAACAGCACCACAGGGAACTTCAGAAAAACTCGCTTGAATTTCAGTTTTTGAAATACAGTCGTGCCAAGGGGGCAAGAACATCTCCCAGCCCAATATTTCAAATCAGAGATGGAGTGGTGCTTTGTTCTGGAAAGAAGGGGGAATGGCTTCCCACAGAATATAGTACACAACACGTAGCCCCATGTACAATAGGCGGGCTGCATGTTGCTAGGTGCACGTGGTAGCAGGCTGACACTTAAGTAACCCCTTGACAGGTGCTGAAGTCTTATGTGTCTGAATGGCAGCTTAAGAGTTTTTGCTTTTTTACAAGCCAAGCCTCGGTTTGTTCTCCCCACACATGATGGTGTTTTACAGTGCTTGAGCAAATGGCAAGACACGACTGCACTCCATAACACTACAGTTTCCACAGAGTGAATAGAGCCATTGTGGATTCCTGGAACTACATAACCATTTACAACATCTATTGTACAGTATGCGGTATTGTGTCACAGTAATATATCTCTCATGTTATGTCAAGGTTTGTGTATGTTGTGAAAAGCTGGAACGTGCAAACTGAACTGAGCCAAAAAAGACTGTAAACAGAGCACTGGCATGTTAAAGCAATGGTTCAACATTTTGGGAAGTATGCCTATTCATATTTGCACAGGGGGTTATTTGTGAGAGTTGATTCCATTCTCATTTTAGTGCATTACATATAGAGCTGGAGCCTGCAGTAGCATAACTCAGCTTAGCATAGAATAAGGAGGGAAGCTTACACTCCATTCACAACTGGCATTAAAAGGCAAGCTGTATGTGGATAAGTTATCCAGTTAAGGAAAAACGCATGTTAATGCGTTAATGCATTGTGTTCGGATCTTATGTAGGTGTAAATGCAATCTGTACAACTTGCTTGCATTAGGCTTGCAGCAGCCCGCGTTACTCAGTGTTCCCGGTGGACAGCACCAGCCCCACAGTCATTTTGCCTTTTGAAAAAATTAATATTGTCAGACAGACAAACGCCACATGTAACGTTACATCCTCCAGCTGAGTCAGTGCACAGAGCGGCTGAAGACACAGTGACACTTCATTTACATATGGCGAGAGTATGGAGAGTTGACCAGCAGGATGATGGATAAGTTGTCAAAGTGAAACACAGAAAGCACCTAACATTACTTCAAAATATTTCGGACACTAATAAAGAACTTAGTAACTTAAATGAATGAGGACTTGGTTTGCTCACCTGTCTTCTGCAGGCAGCTCGTCATTGACGCTCTGTTCTTGTTCCAACACTTTCACAGATGGTATAAAACTCCTCCCAGACATATTTAAAATTAATCCAGTTTCAAAAAAAGAAAAAATACCGTTGTTTTGCTCCACAAACATGTTGTTGATGATCGACAGCGCTAAGATAGCTAAGCTAACTGAGCACACTGTATTTTCTGTGATTTGACCAACTTCAAAACAAATGTCTACATGCATTTTACCAGTTAAATACTTCTAATGTGAAGCTGCAGGAAATATTTTTGTTTGCATTAACAGTGACTTGACACTGCTCTGCATATAGTCGTGTTAATTTCATGTAGGAAACATCTCATGCGCAGGTTTTGCTGCCGAAGGGAGAGATCTGATCACAATGTGGATATGCATTAAAATTACCAGGTGGAAATGCTAAGGTGAGTTCGGATCTTTTATTATCTGGATAACTTATACGGATATAGGCCGCATTTTAATACCAGGTGTAAAAGAGGTGCTAGAGAATAAGCTAGCTTGGTTTTGTCTGAAGGTAAGAAAATACACCTACACATCGCTAATAAACAAATTTAAACTTGCCTAATTAATTCATGAAAAACAGGGTTTTAAATTACACATAGAGGCTCTTACAGGGGGTTTAGGACTATCTTGGCCTGGGGACGAATACTTCAGCCGACTAGCTAAACTCAAAGTTACAAAAACCTCTTTAAGTGTTTGCTAGCTGCTTTTTAAATTCCCTGGTGTGTCGTACAGATAATATGTTGTAAAAACATTGCACTTTGTGCCTGTTATACAGAACAGCGAGATGAAATATCAGTACAATATTCGGACCTTGAACAGTCTGTGTAAAAGAACTTCATATTTTGTTTGTTGCACAGATTTGAAAAGTTGTTGGCAGGGTTCTGATAAAAAGAAGTTAGGCAACACTTTACTTAAAGCATAATGCCTTGTGAACATACTTATAATGCGTTACTATGTGCCTATAGTGCTGTATAATCATAGAAGGATGAGGGTAAACCATAACCATAACCACTTATCATGCATTATATGTGTGTTCATAATGTGTTACATATGTTCATAATGTATTATTATGCATCAGAGACAGGCTTCATAGAAAGTGTTATCAGAAGCTCTTCTATGTTTAGAAACGGGCTATCTGTTTTCAATCTTTATGCTAAACTAACCCTTGGCTGTAGCTTCAAATTTACTGTAACAAACAGATATGAATGGTATCAATCGTATGGTCTAGTCCAAGTATCCCAAAATTTGAATTATCCCTTGAATTTTATATGTTAAAAGGGAGCTTTTATAGTCTCCTTTCAGCTTTCACTTTCGTCTTTCCATATCATATAGCTACAGATATTATTATATAAATTCCAAAAAAAACCCAAAACCAAACATGTTTTCACACATCACATGGAATACTGCAATAGATGTTGCAAATGCTTACGAATTCCCATTTCCATTCACTCTTGTCAAATTGTCTCCACTGATCACAAACAGAAGAAAGCTCTGTCGGATTTATTTGACACTGAATATAAATGAAAAGAAACTTTCAAAAAGAAACAGAAGTAAAAGAGATGTATTTTTGTTGCCCCCAAGGCTTTGAACTGTGGGTCAGAATATTTACATTTATGAAACACGGCCTTTTCTTGTTTGAAAAGGTCAATAAATTGTGGTCTATGAAGATATAACCTTACAGTACACTCAGTATGAAAAAATGGACGCAAGTGTAAGTGAAGCTTCCAGTATCATCTATACACAGCACACATTGATTAGTCTGTGCGTGGGACACACCCCCAACTCCCCCATCTCTGCCTCAAATGTTGCTCATTGGAAATATGCTAATGAGATCCGTCACGATCGCTGATTCCCTTTGAACTTCTTATTTCGTCACGGGCTGACTGAAATCACAGAGGTACAGAGCAGGAGGTTTTCTGCCGCAAGCCCACGGCCCCTCTTCCACCATCTGCCGGACCTCATTTCATTTGAATAATAAATGATAGTCTTTTTTTTACTCTGCTACACAGAGGCGCTTCGGCTCCTCATGTGTTTTTGCAGTTCAAGGAAAAACGGCCACCAGCCATGACGGAGGATTGTTGTCTCTCACTGTAAAGCCCTGCCCAGGGTCTACAGGCCACACCAGCCCGCAGAGGCAGCAAACAGAATTTTACACTGTGATTCAAAGCCGAAATCTATTCTTCTAAGCCTCACAGTGAAGGGATTGGATTTTTCTTTTATTTTGAGTAACTGCACATGAATTGAAAAGCCCAGGCATCCTGTTTTTCTTTAAGAACAAAAAGATACTGAAAAATACTGTATTATCAAGTTGGGTTGATTCTATCAAACAAAAAAAGTTCAGTTCTTAAAAATAAAAGAAGACTAGAAATAGATTTTATCAGCAGGATATGCCCTCATGGTTACATTCTTGCTATTGATTGCCACCAGATAAGAAGAAGAGCCTATTCAATCACTGGTACATGACAACTCACACACACTAGTCATTTAGTGCAGAGAATATAAAAATGCTAGTGCCCATGGCTGTAGAGCCGATGCTGGAGGTTTAAACTTGTCTTGCACAGATAAGGTTCCTTACTTACAATTTACATAGTTCCCAGCTGGAGATGTGCTGAAGCAAATCTAATTCAAACTTTTCAAACCTCAAAGACACAAAGCAACGCTGCAAAGAGCAATAAAGCCACTGGCCTCTGCCCTCTAGTGTACTTCCCATCGCCACACTTTATGACCCCAGCTCTCAGTGTTGAGATTGGAACATGTGCTCACCAACGGATTCAAATACAGTCAATAGGCGCTTCTTTCCCCTTCAGCAGTCAGCATGTGGATCTCAAATGGCAGAGTGGTGTGATTAGCATGCACATACTTGGTTTGAATTCAGTCCATTAAAATTTCCACTTCATATGAAACAGAATGAGAATATAAATGTTAACAGGATGCTAATCCTCCTTTTTGTCGAAAACAAAACAAATGATGCCTAAAACTTACAGTGCACGTTTTCTTTGAAGAGAATATTTTTACAGGACTGTAAAAGCTGGGGTATTTATTAAGAACAAATGTGCTGGCTATTCTGTTGAAGGGGAATATGTAGGGAGTACGTAAATCTGGTCCCCTGCTGTGCGTCTCAACCAGCTTTTAGAATGATTGTCCTGCAGTTTTCCAGAAGCCTAGAGACAGGGAATGCCCTTGACACACTAGGTATGAGAGAAAAAAGAAAAACCAGCTGAAGCCCGAGGGATCAGCGGGGGCAGTGAAGCAGGTTGTTCCATTTCCCCTTCGTTTAAAAACTACTGCCAAGCTCTGCGTAGGCTTGGACCCATGTGCCTGGCCAGGAACAATGGGAGCCAGCTAGAATTAATGAAACAATTATCAGCAAACCTTGCAATTAACCAGCTCTCCAAACTCTACTCTGCATGAGTTGCTGACAGTATATCAGTTTGGATAAAATATACATAGGTGCCATAATAGAAAACACAGACTCTAATAGCCTCAGAGGGTCCCTGGGGCTCCTGGGACACAGAGACAGGCCTCCCCTTTTCCTTTCCTGTTTCCCTTTCTGATCAAAACTATTAGTAGCGATAATGGCTAAGAACGCATCCCAGCTGCTACCTTGCACCAGCATTTCAATTAGCTTGGTGTTTAAAATATTTCATTATCAAAGCTAAAGTGTGATCACTGCTCTATACCAACTGAGTACAGTCAACACTCCTGACAATAACACCATGCTAATTAGTGGGATAAGCACGAACCCTACTGTGAAAACACTGTGCATTGTCACCTTTGATCAACGACAGGTCAGATATATGAGATATAATGGCGCTCACATGAAACAGCAGGGGTTGCAGCACATTGCAGCATTTGTGTGTTTTGAATCATTCGTGACCTGAAATTGATTTTTCAGTGGACTGTGGCATTGTGATGTAGCACCTTTGGGTACCTATTAAGTGTAATTTCATGGTGAGTGTGGCTTGTCAGTTATATTGGTCAGTCTGCCAACAAAGCTAACATGTGGACAAGCTATTCTGTGTTTCAAAGGGTGTTATTGTCGGCTACCTGGACTTGAATTTGACATTTTAAAATCCATTTTTAAAAACAACAACAACAAAAACCAACAGATTTTACCATATTAATTTGTAATATCTGTCAAAACAAAACAAAACAAAAAACAGCTTTTTGCATTTTTAGAGACAACCCAGAGCTAAAAATATCAAGCTAAACAGCTGAAGCAAGAGAGCCAAAGCTAGCTGTTGAGACAGTTGAAGCTATAATTAAAGCTAGCTGAAAGCTACATTTACTCGTGAATTTTTTCTGTCTGCATTTAAAAATTTTCTATTTTAATAAAATGGCATTTAAGCTATTTAATTAGGTATTTAATAAATAAATGAGACAACAGCTAAATCAAAACATAATGGAGAAAAGGTAACCAAAAAAGTCGCTAAAGCTAGCAGAACAAGCAGCGGTGATTTTTGTGAAATTGAGGCAATTCGGTGCGGATAAGCTAACATATGAAAATTAATAATAGTTGGACAACCTTTCACAAGCAAGACAGATAAGTTATGGACTCTTAAAGATGATTTTTAGATAATGTGTTTTCTTTTGCACTCCGAGGCCAGAATGCAGTGCATTTTTCAGCTGTTATGTAGCTTTTATGGCAGCAAGTAAAATGATTACAACATTCAGGCAAACAGGGGAGGGAAAAAAAGCAAAAACCTTACTAAATGTTCTGCAGTTTGCCAGCCAGTGTACAACTTAAAAACCATTTTTCTCAGTTTCACTGCCTCTGTAAGTACTGTTCTCTGGTTTTGTATGGCAACACTGTACATGACTGCTGCTTTATTTAGCCTGTAATGACATAAAGTGCTTGGCATGCCACAAAAATAAGGTTCAGCAATAACTTAAGGAAAATGTGTGCTCTTAAGAATATAGCTACTGGACGAACTTGTGTATTTTTAAAGAGAATACTTTTTAGTTGAAAGAGATGCAACTTGAGAATAAGCAAATAGGAAAAATATCAGGAAAACAAGTGCACATAAAATGTTTTATGCACAACTGGTCCTCCATCCCTCTGGACAAAACAGCTGCAGCAGTGGTTACACTGACAAATAAAAAAACATAAGGACATTTTGTTTCATGCCGTGCAGTCAAACAACTGTTCAGGTGATTGGGTTTTTACTATCCTCTTGAGGCAAACCTTTAGCTTTGCTTTTTCATGTTGCTCTACTATTCTCGAAAGCATTTGCATTTGTCTGTTGCACTGCCAGGTTCATAGTTTGTGTGTACAAATGCAAATGAAATATTGAGACTTGTGGTGCATTGGCGCACATTTTTCTGACAGTCCAGAATTATAGTAGGCAGACTGGATCAGGGCCGTGAGCGTGAGGAGAGGGAGAGAGAGTGAGAGAGAGAGGGCCCCCGGCAAGCTGCCCTGGCTTTGTTTACAACAAAAAGCCATTGTTTGATGTGGTCGCACAGCCGGCTCCAAAGCTCCCGCTCCCACAGGATGTGCTCTGGGTAAAATGCCAGACGGAGGCCGCTGCTGGATGACTTCGACCTCACCATACTGGGACTCTGAACAGAGTCCTCCTGTGGCCTCCAGAGACTTGGAGAAATATATAAAACAACAACAGTTTGATGCATTTTTGTCCCTTGTAGAAAAATTTGTCTGTCAATCAGTCGAGGTCAGGTGACTCAGCTTTAAGAGAGAGAAGTGACTGTAAAAATATCTGCTATTATTTTTGACAGATCTTTGACAGTTTGAGTATTCTTAATTTTTCCCAATTCAAAGACAGTTATTTTTGTCAATTTCAATGTGTCCCTCAAATGGCAGGATTGGAGGAATTC
This sequence comes from Naso brachycentron, assembly GCA_029874485.1. NCBI lineage: Eukaryota > Metazoa > Chordata > Actinopteri > Acanthuriformes > Acanthuridae > Naso > Naso brachycentron. The sequence goes on from JAQFJA010000004.1 coordinate 14,981,269, forward strand.
TAAGTAGAGAGAGTCATAAAGTTATTCATTCCCGCACCACATATCTTCTTTTCACAGTCCTCGCTCCCCAGAAACATAATGAATTTCTAATTTTTTTTTTTCACTCACTGTAGGATTTCTTTCAGTCACGCTCGGCCTGTCGCTTCTTTTCTCTGCCAAACCATCAGCACAATCAAGCCACACGCTACGAGTTTACAGACTCGGAGAGCATCATTGTGTTTATGATTCAACTGTTCAATTGAAACAAATGTAGGCCATGAAAGAAAGTGCTGTTAAGGAGACTGCAAGCATACCCAAAGCTTTATTAATCTTTTATCGCTCACAGTGTCCTTAAAGGGTTGTCCAGCTCGAATGCCTGGCTGGAAATCAAAATAAACAGTGAGAAAATGGTTCCCATTATTATATCAGCCTTAGTGTATGATATCCAGGAAGAAAATCAGAATGCTAATATTTCAATTGCTGAGGTAGCACACATATAAGAAGTGAAGATAGGGCTAAACATACAGTCCCCACAGGTGAAGCCAGTCCAGATAAAGCTCTGTAAATATGGCTTCACCGATCTCTTTTGTTGATGTATATTTCAGTGGGAAATCCTTTAAGAAGCTCTTTAAACTTCCTGATATTCATGTATATTTTTATCAGCAAAGTGAAGAAAGGGCTTAAGTTGCATAAATATGGAAGGAAAGGTGGATAAGGAGGGTCCCCTGACACACCAATCAGGATCTGTCGTGGCACACAGCCATAAAGGTGGACTGTAACAGTAGCCGGTATATGGTGCTAATCTGCGCCTAAAGCAAAACTGGGCAGGCAAAGAAACATGTGGTGGTGAGCCAAGCTCAAATCCCCTCTGACCTTACCCCCATTCCTTCAGCCAGGATGAGATGAAAGGAAGTGTTGATGCCTCTACTGCCCCCCAGAGGTGCTGGCTTCACAGGCAGGAAGTGAAGGCATCTTTCAGACTGATCTTCAAATACATCACTAATAGTTTGTGTGTTACATAAACTCCACTTTGGCTGATGGAGCCTGAGTTGAGATTCTGACTTCTTAACGCAGA
>JAQFJA010000004.1:15059258-15080051 GCA_029874485.1 Naso brachycentron
CACTCAAATATTAAGCATCAGTTATTAAGTCCAGACAGTACACTTTTGTGATTTTTAGAATTTTTTTTCAATCTGACTAATAACATATAGGGTGATTTCCGGTTTGACTCCGCCCACTGCTTTAAGGAGGATAGTACAAACTGAGCTTAAAAATGAAATTTCCTCCTGTGGTTGTCTGCACATATTTAAGCAAAAATCTGTTTTTGACTTCAAACATAATGTGGGTTTTAAAGTCGGCTACATGTTTCTGTTTAATTATCCTTGTCTTGATAAATAGTCTTTTCGATCCCTTAAATTCAATTTATCTTTCTTATTTCTCTTTCCTGGAAGTGAAGTGGTTATATATTTTATGCACGGGGTGAGTGAGTTGAGTTTTTATCTCATTCTGTCTTACTGTGTTTTTAAAAAAGCAATAATGTTTTCAGTACCTTGTAGGCGATCTTAGCGGGACATTTTTTGCCGAGGCCCAGCGGTGGAGACATGTGTGTTAGCATCTCGTACATGGCCGTGTAGTGGATACGACCACTTTGGAGAAAAACAGGGGCAATAAGTGAGGAGAAGCAGAGAGAGGAGAAGTTCATAAAAAGCGGCATTAAACTCAAATTTGATACAGATGAAGACAGCGAGCTCTTCTGCCTTTTTTGTGATATTTTTAGAAATTTCTTTCCAGCAAAGACAAGTTGCTGTTCTCACAGTGAACTCCAGACGCTCTTTTGGATTTGAATTTTATCAACTTCTGCTGAACATGACAGCTCATTACACTGAAAAAGTTCAGTAATATTTCACACTGTTTGACGGCCCTCTGCTGGATAAATATAGAACATGAATGTTGATTATTTCTGCTTTTAAATAAATATGTTAGAACTGCAGCTATAACAACATCTCACCAAGCCAGACGATCATACTCCCCCCAGATGCGAACAAACTCATCCAGGTGATGGGGACCCAGGATAGAGGAGTCTCGTGTCAGATACTCAAAGTTATCCATGATCACAGCCACAAATAGATTTAGCATCTAAGAAGTGACAAGAGAGAAAAAGCAGTGTGCAAAAACAACAACAACAGAAAAACCTTGACAAATATAAACAGAATGTTATTTTGCTCAAGCTCTGACCAGGAAGGAGCTGAAGAAGATGAAGGAGACGAAGTAGCAGTAAGCGAAGTCGGTCCCACAGCCTCCCTCGTGGTCTGGAGACATGGTGAGGGGGGCGATGGACGGGTCCGGTTCACACTCCTGACCCGACAGACACGAGAGCATGATCTCCTGCCAGGACTCCCCTGTCGCACTCCTGATGGTTTAAACACACAAACGCCTTGTTGACATCACATCAAGATCCATTTTTAATTCAAATTCAAATGAAGACATCACACTTGGCTGATAATTTCTGATAAACACACCTGAAGAGCAGCATCAGCGCACTGAAAAAGGTCTTAAAGTTGTTGTGTTGATTGATGTGACTCTCATCATTCAGCTTGATGTTTCCAAACACCTGCAGGAAACAGACAGCTTCAGCAAAATCATTTCTTTTGTTTATTTCAGTGGACCCCCATTAGCTTCTGCTTTAGCAGCTGTAATCTTCCTGGGGTCCATACATTTAAAAAATATGCAAACAAAACATTGATAAGGCCACAAAAGGAAGACATCACAAATCAATACCATTAACATAAATGGTTTAAATTACAAATAAATAAATAAATAAAACCAACAATTCTTGCAAATCTTGAACAATGATAGGCGAGGCAAGAAATAAAAAGCTTAAATTTTCTAAATCTACGTAAAATTTCAGTGAAATAAAGGCCAGCCCAGCAAAGTCTACTTTGTTTATTTTCCCTACATTAATCGCATTCAATCAACTTAATTTAAGTGGTTTAAGAACAACTGATTTAGGCAAAAAACAATCTGAAAAATTCATGAAAACTAAGACAACAAAAACAAGTATATTCAGTCATAAACTCTGCATCCCTTTCCTAAAAAATAAGCCCTTTTTGATTCTCTAACACTGCTTGGTCACTTGTTCTGTTCAACAGAAAGAGAATACAGACGTTCTCTGCATAAAAAATCAGGAAGACATTTGCTTAACACCATGTCGGTCTGCTATGTTATTTGTGAAATAATAATGGAAGGATACCTGCATTCCAATGATGGCATATATGAAGAAAAGCATCGCAATGAGAAGACAGACGTAAGGAAGAGCCTGTTAGAGAAGAGACAGCAAAGACAAATAATTACAGCTTTTCAAATAGGCAAGAATCTGATTTGTCACATTGCCTGGGACATATTATTATCATCATCATCCATGTGTAAGGGATCAAAATGACAAGAGAGACAACTGTTAAAATGTCTGACCTTGAATGACTGCACAAAGGTCCACAGCAGGATTCGGATGGTGTAACCTTGCCTCAGCAGCTTGATCAACCTGGCCGCTCGGAAAAGCTTCAGGAAACTCATGTTGATGGTGTTCACCGACTGCACAAGCAGTTGGAGAGAGTGTGACATGAGACAGAGGGAGGGAGGGAGGGAGGAAGGGAGAGGGTGAGAGTGTCAGACAGAAGAGGGAGACAGGATGTAAAACACAGATGGCGGAATTCATCACAACATGACTTAAGTTGTGTCTGGAGGCAGGGATCGTAACACATGAGGTAACTTGAAAAGAAGAAACGCTGCATTTGATGGCGGCTATTCTTTAGGATCATGACAGTGTGAAAACGAATGGTGTCTTGGCAGGAACTTACCTGTAAATCCACAATTATCTCAGTGATGCTGCCAAGAACAGTGATGAAATCAAAAATGTTCCAAGTATCTCGGAAGTAGTTCTGCGGCAAAAGAACATGTTTAAAGTCATTTGACGGAACAGAGACAAATCCTTCAAATCAGTGGAGCTACACGCGATTTACTGTCTTTGAGTTCTCTCTTCTTCTGTTTACACTCACCACAAAACCAAATGCCATGATCTTAAGTATACACTCCATGGAGAAGAGGACGGTGAAGGCTGTGTTGAGGTGTTTCAGGACCGTGTCGTAGGCTGCAGGGGCAGAGTAGTACTGAAGGACAAGAGAAGGTCACTAACAATGGTGTTATATAACTTGACAGTTTGACAGTTTTGCATGTTTCAATCTATTAATTCCGAATGCCTCAAAATACTGACAATTATATTCAGAGGAATATGATACGTTTGTTTCAGTTTATGTCAGTACAGTACAAAAATAGTTTGGTTATTGCAGTAAAGATTTTGCGACCTTTCTTGATGTTTTGGTAATATTTACGACAGCCACATAGTGCAGTAATTTTGGGGAGTTACTCTCTTGAAAATATGATGATCGTACACTCAGCTGCAAGTTGGAAATTTAAGATTCGCAAGGCACTGCTTGTGTTTTTGTATGAAGTCTTCCGTCACTCAAACTCTGACAAATTGTTGACAAACAATAAAATGAACAGAATTGTGTGAATTTTGCAGGTTCTTTGATTGAGATGTTTTGTCTTTGTCATTTATGTCTCAAATCTCAAATGTGGATTTTTTTAAAAACACAAAAACAAATGTTATTTGAAAAATGCCCTTTCTTTGGAAAGAAAGATGTAGTTTATCAAAAATGTAAATTTCGTAGCTTTTACAAAACTTGCTTATGGTTTGAAATTTTATCGATCAAAATAGACGCTGAGATCCGGAAACTCAGTGCAGAAAATAAGTTCAACAGGACAAAAAAAGCACAATCAAAAATAAAAAGGACCTGCACAACTAAACTATGGCCGAATCCACACATACACAGCCATTTTTTTTTTTTTAAATAAGGAGTTTCCCTCCTTCATTCCTTCATTAAAAAAGAAAAATTACATCCACTGTTTAAATCTCTTTCCAATTGAAAATGTACAAATACAATCAAAGCACTGCAATGAGCATGCCAAACCAACAGGCGGCGATATACTCCTTAACCTAAAGCTTTACTGGCGAAACAGAACCCTCATCTATATCTTTATATAAATATCTTTTACATGTAGGCTGATAAAAACTAGAAGTCTGACCAGTTGTCCTCTCCAACTGTGTAGTAGCACCATTGGTTTATGTAGTGACCTACATAGTGCATTCTGACACCTCTGTCCCTAAATATAACAAAAGGTATCTGTATATTTATGTGCAAGCATGTAAAAATCCTCCTAGCAACATCAGCATCAGAAGTGTGTAAACAAAGGAGCTAGCGCAGACAGGTGCAGGTCGTCACAGGCCAGACACTCCTGTTCCTACACTGTGTCTTCATGCCAACACTGCAAAAAGACATTCTAAATATATCTTCACCCTGGCTCGAGTTTTCTAGAAGATTTGTTGCTGTTTTGGACCAAAGGCCAAAACACGAAGTAAAAGCTACCTTTTGACAAATACCTGTGTAAGTGTGGGCAAGGCAGGTAAAAGCTGAACCAAGAGGTTCACAGCTCTGAAAATAAAGCTGTATTTTCTCTTAATTACATACAATAAATTTTAGTGTCTACAGTTCCTCTGCTGTTAAATGAATCCTGCTTTACCTTCATCATGAGGACCACGGTGTTGAGAGCGATCATGACGAGCACCGTGTACTCAAAAGAGGGCGATGCCACAAAGTGCCACAATCTGTACTGGAAGGTCTGTCTGTTCTGGGGCATGTAGCGGGTCATCGGCTTGGCGCTGATGGCAAAGTCGATGCAAGCCCTCTGATGGAGAGGAAACAGACACACCGAGCTGAAGTGGATCGTGAAATACACGAACATGTGTGGGAATGTATGTGCGTTTCTCTGCTCCTCACCTCGTTCTTCTCCAGGCTGCACTCCTGAATCATCTTGTCGCCCTGCTCCTGGAAGGTGATGATGATCAGAGCCACGAAGATGTTGACGAAGAAAAATGGGAAGACCACAAAGTACACAACGTAGAAAACGGACATCTCCATCCGGTTCCCTCGACTCGGCCCCATGTTCTCCTCGGTAACATCAGTAGAGTGCTGCAGGACCCTGGCAGGAAAGACAGGCAGAGGAAAGCATGGGTCATTAACCTTTACTTAGCAACTGAGGCCAAAATTGCTTAAATTTTTACCTGTAGATAATCTAACCATAAAGGCCAGATGAAAACCAAAACTATAATAATCTGAAAATACACTCACTGAGGCCATCCTTCTCCTGTTGAGACGGTGAAGAGCGTCAGCAGGGCCCAGCAGACGTTATCGTAGTGAAACTCGTGTCTCCTCCACTCTCTCCTCTTCACCTCCTTCTTGTCTCTGCTGTAGTCAATGTAGTAGCCTCTGCAGGGAACAGAGTGGCCCCGAGGTCATTATATCACTTAAATCACTGATTACACCTGCTCCACCTTTGCTTTACTAGCCAAAAAATCTCCGGATCTGCAGCCAGTTACAGGCCAAAAGCAGACGTACACAGACTGAGAAGCTTCTTACACCCAGAGTTTCTGTACGAGGTGCGATCAAAAGTTCTGAGACTGTTGTGGATAAATGGAGCACGGTGCAGTAACAGTGAATTTCTTGAGTAAGTACTTTAAGTGACATCACTTGATCCTCATCAGCACCTGAGTTACACACTGAGTTACTGCCAAATGGTATGTGTGCATTTGCAGTTTTCTGACTAAGTTGAAGCGGCACCGTGACGGAGTATCGCCATCGAAACACCCAGGATGATCAAAACTTTATATCCAGAGTCATCACCAGTGGTGAGAGTTGAGTTGAGGTTGAGAGACCAAACAGCAGTTTTAGTGGAAGCGCCAGCAGTCTCTTTGACCAAAGAAGGTGCGTCAGATCAGGAGCGCAACCGAGAGCACACTTATGGTTTACTTTGACATTTGCCTGGTTTGTCCAAAACTCTCTTGTGTACGTCAGACAGGTCAGAAATGCAGGGATTACATTTGATAAATCTACGTATTAGTTTATTATATACTGAGTAGCTGGGGTAAATATTAACTTCTTACAAGAAAGTTCTACAAAGGAAAAATGTTGTTTTGTTTCTCTGGCTGCTGTGATTTTGGCAATTACCCAGCAGCAGTTTATGAAGTATTAAAAGTTAAATTAAATTAATCAGACAAAGATTCTGATAAAAAAGTGATTCTGTGATGGGCTATTCTGCATTATGAGCACTTTTACAGCAGTATTTCTAAGCTACAGTGTTACTTTTACATAAACATTTGAGTTGATTTAGATGTTTCCACTTACTGGCATTCCTTCTCTGTGTTCATCGAGCTGTCAGTGCAGTAGAAGAACTTCCCCTTAAACAGCTGCACAGCGATGACAGCGAAGATGAACATGAAGAGCTGGTACACAATGAGGATGTTGAAGACGTTCTTCAGCGATGTGACCACACAGTCAAACACAGCCTGTAGAGAAGTTTAGACAAGAGGGACGTCAAAGCGAAGCTAAATCTGACAGTGATCTGTAAAGTAAGAAACAAATACAGAGAGCGTTTGCTGATGTCTGCGCCGTACCTTCAGTTTCGGAAGTCTCTTGATGGTTTTTAGAGGGCGCAGGACTCTCAAAACTCTGAGCGACTTTATTGTCTTAATGTCTCGGCCTTTATTGTTTCTGTTGATATTAAAATACAGTATTCAGGAACGCAGTTGTACACACAAGCCGAGGCACAAGGACATGTGGCACAGACACATTTATAACAGTGTAAAAGAAAAAACAGTGAAAGCAAAATGTAAACAAGTGCAAATCAAAAAACACAATAAACTTCACCTTGAGTGTGTTTGTATGGAGCCTGGCAGGTGTCACAGGTGAATATTTAGGTCATGTGTACTTTCTGTACCTTTGAATTAATATTTCACAAATTAGTTATAAATTCACTTGCATTTCTAATAATGAAATTATACCTTTACTCCACCACATTAGGGTAATTGTATTAAGTTATTATAGGTTACATATCATTAAAGCTGTTTTTTTAACGTAATGCTGCCATCAAATAACTATATTTATATCAAGGCTCTTACATCAAAACTATAGAAATTCTTCTATTTGTCAACTTGTATTAAACCCAAGCTTGAGTTGTGCGTAGGCAGCAAAGTTCCTGCTCATTACTGTGCAAAAATCACTCATTTAAGGGAACAAATCAGGTAATGTGAAGGTACAAATCATTTCGTTCGTGACCCTCATTATCAAAAATCTCACCTAGATACCTGCCGTGCTCTGCAGTTTGGTGAGATTTCAATGAACAAAAACAACAAAAAAAAAACACGCTGAATACAAAAGGAACAACACATTAAAACAAAAAGAAAAATGTATGAGAAGCTTATGGGAGACGTTTACGTGTAGTGTGACTGAATTTTTTACCCCATCACATTCCTGGTAGCCCAAACAGTGACAAAATCCAAAGGAACAACAGAGAAAAATTGAGGCATAAAGAGAGATACACTGTGAGCAAAGCTCAGAGGATCACAGCGATATTCACAACAGAGAAATTAACGTACAATACAGTCCTACGATACGACAAAAGGCACAGTAGATTTAGTAAGTTATCTGTCACACTCATGCTGGGAATGACAACAGAGAGATATACCATAGAGGCTGTCTAACGTCAGTCATGATACATCTTTTCCTCTAGTTGTCCGACCACGGTGACAGTTACATCTGAGCTAAACACTGCACAGGACCATGCATGCCTCCATACTGAGTTTTTGAGCCTCCCCTTTGTTAATGAAGCAGAAACAAATGTTGCAAAAAGTGTCTTTGTGGGAAGGTCTTTTATAACAATACTGTATGCTCAGAAAACTGTTTGCTGCAGTGAGTCAGTCATTACTCATCGACAGGCAGCAGCAATATATAGTGACTCACGTTAGAGCAAAGGCAATCAGAGCTCCCACCACCACAATGAAGTCCAGGATGTTCCACATGTCTCGGAAGTAGGAGCCATCGTGCAGAATGAGACCCTGGTCTATCATCTGGAGGACAAACACACGCCCACATGGACACGTAAAGAGAACAGACTAAACACACGCACGGGCCGAAACACCTCTGAGAGCATCTGGAGTAATTAAATTCTTGATTTGGTGCTTTCGAGGTGGAGAGAACATGTGTTTCATTTACGCACCTTGATGATCATCTCAAAGGTGAACACGCCAGTGAAGACATAATCAAAATAACGGAGGACCTGCATAATTTAAAAACATAAAAATACAAACAAAAGATTATTTATTAAAAAGTGCTTTTCTGAGGGAAAGTACTGTTTGCTCAAAATTTACACTACATTCTAAAAATTCTATATGTTCACTTTGCATGCAAATTGTCATAGTATAAAAAAAAAACACCACACTTTACAAGTTCATGCCAATAGGAAATAATACATTTTATCATATTTCTAAAATCTATCATAAATCAATCAAATTGCAACCTTAGAATCCCTTACACACTGAAGTTAACATACTACACAAGGTGCTTTTTAAAGATTTGATCCTTCTTTTTTTCTTTTTTGGACCAAAATCTTATGTTACATAATTAACAACAATTTATTTAAATTGCAGCTGTAAGAAGATCCTTTTTGTGGCAGAAAAAAACCTTTTCAGTGTAAACACACAAAACACTTATCTACACACTCAAAAGTTGCTTAGAATAAGTATGTAGTATGGATTTGGAACAGGGGTGTGGATGGCTTCAAAGCAGTACATAAAACTTCCTTGGTTGCATCCGGTCAGAATCACAGATCCTCCGGTAACTTTTAAAAAGAAAGAATGAAATCATTACAGCAGAGACCAAGATATCATTGAAATAAAAAGTTGAGAAAACTCTTCATTTCAAAAACTGTGCCTTCACAAGTTGTTTGAGTCTAAGTCAAACTACAATTAAAAACAAACAAACACTTGGAAATAAACTAAAAGTTTTGCTGATGTTTAATTTTGTTTTGAGATTATTAATTTTCTCTTTTTAAAAAAACCTGAAACTTTGAATTTTAGAAACTTGTTCACAATAAGAAAAATAGTTTTCGTTGTTGTTCCTTTTTTAAAAAAATTATCAGCATTTTTGTTGTTTAACTTCAATGATTTTACTCATTTGGGTTCACAGCCCTTTGAAGTACAGAATTCTATATTTCTAAAACAACTTTCTCTAAAGAAAAAAAGAAAAAGTTTAAGTTTGACTTGCAACCCAAAAAGTTAGTGAATACAGTTGCCTTGCGTGTATGAACTTTTAAAAAAAAATAACGATCCTGACTTGCAGACCCTAGTATATCTAAGGCACCAAAATAACCCAATTTTTCCCATAATGCAAGGTGATAGCATCCTCTGTTAGGCCCTTCCTGATAGTGATGATGATGATGTGTGTGTGTGTGTGTGTGCACGTGCGTGTGTGTGTAATAAGTCAGTGTGGCGCCTCTTTAAAAAGTAACTTGACGCCAGTATGAAAACCGTGTTTTGCTGCCCTCTGGTTAAAAAACTGTAGCCTGTTTAACCTGTGAACACACACCAAACATAACTAATGGGTGTGGTCAGACATGTGATCTGTTGCACCTGTAACCACACCCAACAGTGATGTCACATTGTCCTGGACGCAACCTGTGCATAGCACACCTGTCTGTAGTGATGTTTGAGGCTCCCGAGGGGAAATGACCGGCAGCACAGCGCATAGATGCTGTCTCACAAAGTGACTTCGTGGATCTTTACTCTCCCTCTCTCACACACTAAAGTCGAACACAGTGTCGAATGATTTTACTAGCCTGCGCTTGTTTGGTCATTCTTGACACTTCCCATGATGCTGCGTCGTGAAAAGCTGTGAAAAACAAACTGCACAGCTATTTCTCAGGCCAAGCTGCTGATTCTCACCGTGTATGTGCGCGAAGCCAAATGTGTCACGACACATTGTTGCTGACGCAGTGTTATGTCAACTTGAGATCAAACGGGAAACCTGAGGGCTAAAATTTCATCAGCAGTATTTTAGAATGAGTAAGAGAATCCTTGAGGAAAAATGTCTGCAAGTTGGCCCTAAAATTGCAAGTTTATGAAGTCATTGTTGTTGCTGTTACATTTGTCTGTAGTCAGTTTAACAGCATCGCATTTCTCTGGTTTAATGCCAGTGACTGACTGCAAGCCTTTGTATTACTTAGATTAATTTTAGACTGTTACTGATTTATAATATCATTTATATTCTTTATACGTTTATGACTTTTCGTTAATTTTATCATCCAGATGGTCCAGACTATAATCCCTCCTCTGCTGCTTTTCCTTACGTTTCCTCCATTTTGTTTGTTTTTCTCCACCTTAAAGCAAATTTAAGATCTGGGATACTAGAATATTTTAATAAAATTAACTTGACGTGACTGTTTGAATTGCTCTCTCAAGCTCTCTTTCTTGATTCTTCATACAATTACTTCTGCCACACTTTGCATGTGCAAACCAGAGTAACACAATGAATGTGTCTGACGAGTGACAGTCCTAAAAGTATGTGCCGTTTTTCACATTTGAGTAATCGGCATGCTTATCCTACTCCATGAAGGCATTCTCAACGGTTCACAGTTCTTTAACTCCCCCACAATGCATTGCAGTATGATGATGGTTAATGTGGCATTATACAGACACTAACAGGAGAGTTACATTTTGATCTCACCTTGTTCCTGTCTGAATTAGTGCACACTGGGTCCTCGGCAGCCAGTGCAATGCTGCTCGCCACGATCACGAGGAGGATGGTCATCTCAAAGTAGCGCAGAGTGACCACATAGTGACAGATCCTCCTGATACTGCGCACCAACACAGGGGAAGATGTTTTTCGTTGGTTGATGAAAAGTTCAAACAGAGAGCCCAAAAAACAAACAGTGGGTTTGTATCATCTTACGGGTTGGAGGCCTTGAAGATGAACATGCTGTCTGGAACAACACGTTTGGGAGGAGACGGCACCTCCTCCTCCTCCTCCTCCTCCTCCGTCTCCTCGTCTCTCTGATCAGAGTGGTACGGCTCCAACTCTTTACTGTTCACTAAAACCCAAGCAGAGGTGAGAGAGAGGGGCAGAAATTGTTTGAGCTGTACATGAACTACCGTGACAAAGAAAGAACAATGTGAGTCACCGGCACAATGGAATCATCAGAAAAAGACTCAAAGAGTGGCACTTTCAACAGATGTCAGAAACACCTACACAAGGTGATCCAGAGTGATATTGATGCTAAATCCTATTCTGTGATGCACAGGAGTGTGACTGCAGTGAGAAGTGATCACAGTGCTACCTGTCATGGGTGTGAGCTCCAGCAGCGGCTGTGCAGACATTTCAATGGCCACGCTTCCCTCCAGGTTGGACTTGTTTCGCTTGATGGACACGGGGCGGCTCTCTGACTCCATGGACCGCACAGTGAACTCTGTGGCCTCTAAGGCTGGCTCCACCGGGATGTTTTGGTTTAGGGGCTCGTACTGGTCTGGGTGCCCGCCTCCACCCTGCTCGGACCAGGAGCAGTCCAGCAGCTGCTCACACTGAGGAGGATCGGGAATGCTGGCAGCTCTGACACGGAGAAGAAAGGATGACTGATCTTAAAACAGTATGAGACTACATAGATATGTCTTGGTATGGAAATCTTGCCTTTCTAAAGAACTGTGCAAAAGTTCAAGCATACTAAAAAAAAATGGGCAATTTAATCTAAAATATCTCTTGATAGTTTCCCTTGAGAGATGATACGGCCTTGTAATCGCTCCGTGGTTTAAGCTATGCTAGCAGCATGGCTCTTTTTTTCACTTTTGACTGAATTTTTCTAGAAATACTGAATGGATTTCCAAGAACTTTGGTACAGACATTCATGCCCCCTTCAGGATGATTTTTAATAACTTTGGCAATCCCCTGACTTTTCATCCAGCACCATCATCAAGTTGAAAGTTCAAACTGTCCTGCACTTTGGTTAATGACCAAATACAAGCTGTTAGCATGCTAACACTAACAAACTATGATGCTAAAAGCATGATATGCATTAAACCTGCTAAACATCCGTATATTAACACTGCTACAAGCTTGTAAGCATGCTATTGTTAGCCATGAGCTAACAAAAGAACTAAAAGGACAGTAACATCGGAAACAAGCATTGGATTTGTTTAACCTGGACTGTGTTAATGCATTTCTGTCTGAAAGGCGGACTTTCATACAAGGACTATCATCCCCATCTCATTTTTTGAAGGCTATCCTCTCAGTCAGGACAGATATGTAGAATGAATACAGCAACTAAAATCTTTTTCAGTGCATGTGTTGGCATGTGAATAACATTTTGAAATAGTATTGAAACTTGTGAGCCTAAACCCAGAGATTTAAACAAATCTTCACAAGATAATAAAAATAACAAGAAAAGATATAAAATTGAAGGGCAAGTGTTTGAGTTCCTGAGGGTGTTGAACCTTTTAATTCCTCTTTGGAAATGTCTTGAATAAGGAGTACGTGAGGACAGCCTTACCTTCTACAATCATCTCCAACTTCTGCATATGGGTTAACGATGCATGTGCCACAATCATCCTGAACTGCCCCTCCTCCTTCTGCTTTCTCCCTCTCCTCTCTCTCCTCCTTCTCTTCATTCTCATCCAGTGTCTTCCTCTCCTGGCTGAGTGATCGTCTGACTTGTGGCACCTCATGCGGTGCCTGGGCACAGTCCAGACTCTTGGCTTCAGTGCGAGCTTCCCGGTGACGGTGCCGTCTGTGTCGCGCACCCTCTTCCGGCCCCTGACTGGGTCTGAACTTGCGGGCCATCCTGTGTCTGCCGCCGCCTGTGGCGCGGTGGTTTGCTCCTCCTGTTTTTTCCTCGCTCAGGTTGACCAGAGGCTCAGCTTCCGGAGGCTCAGGGATGGGGATGGAGATGGACATCGGGGGCTCGGGAAGGGGCATCCCCACAGACATGGGAGACTCGGGCAGGTGAGCTGGGCTGGCCTCTGGGGAGAGGTGGGTGGTGTGATGGGTGGTGGTGGGAGTTTCGATGGTGTCCTCTGTTGGGCTGCTAAACAGCTCTTCTCTGCTTGCCATCTGGCGTCGTTTGCGTAGCTGGTTGGCTCTCTGCTCCCACACTGACATGTTAACCTTTCTCCTCCTCTCACGGCGGTTGGAGAACGGTTTGGAGCCATTGAGGGGCTGTTCATCTGCGGCTCCCGTTGCACTCTCTGACTCTTCTGGGAAGTTTGGCCGGCCTCTGTGGATGGCTCGTTTCCTGTATAGGTAGGGTCTCCTCCTCCCACTAAGGACCACAATATACTTCATATCAATATGGAGCAAAAAACAGGCCTGAATTTAAGGAATTGGTGACAAGAAACATCAAGACTAATGTCAATTTAGCATACCAATATATAAAAGAATATTCAAACAAATTAATATTTGCCAGAAAAGGATAGACCTTTTCTGACAATTTATTATGTTAGTTAACACAAAAAATTCCCATGATAAAAATGTGCAAAATACTTCAAGCTAAAAAAACACAAATGCATCCAAAAACCAAAGAAATAAGGATACCTGAGAGGTAAAGGACAGATCAAAAAGAGAAAAGAAAAAACAAAACCACAACAACAAAAAAGGTAAAGTGCAGGATTTTAGTACAAACATAGTGTAAAATCTAGAAAATAATCTCTATAATCGAGTAGGAAAACTCAAGGGAGAGAATCTGTGAGACAGAGATACATACAGTTATACTTACTGGTACTCAGATTCTTTTGTTGTCCATGTAATCAATGAGTGATTATTTGAAAACAAGACATTAGTGTTTTACAACATACACAGAACATTTGTTGTGACACAGACCAAAATATGTGAACGGGACGCAAAGAAGAGAATTTTATGATTTATAACTTGGACACATTTATCAAGGAAACACTCAATTATTTGGTCTTTTGGTATTTTAAGCTACAAATTGATTACAAAGTTGAGAGACACAGGGTCACATTTTGGTCAGTGTCACTTAACAGGCATAAAAACAAGACAACGTGATGGAGGCAGCAAAACACTGTAATACACATCAAATCAGCATCTTGATAGCTGCAACACATATGAGACTAACATTCAAATATGTAACAGACAAATGATACATTCAGCGTCAGTGTTACTGTCATTGTTCGGTGGTACAAATGTGAATTTTTGCCCTTTTTTCACTTTGAGGAGTTAAGCAGCATCTACATTTCATGCCTTATTAATTACTTGCTTTAGTTTTTCCTTTGTCATGCAGTTTGTTTGAGTGTTGTTATTATTACATGGTAGAGAGTTTGAAGGACCGTGCATAATTTGACCAAGGGTTGTGCATGATTAACTGCCACTTAACTAAACATTTATTTGATTTCTGCAGTAATATAAAGGCTTGATTTACAGCCTTTACTTGTGTCTCTCAAGTGCATTTGCAGAGACTGAAAACACTCAGAATATTTAACTCATTACAGAGGACTTTAGCTGGGTTGTTAGTTATTTTGCTGGTGCAGTTGAGAGCAGAAATTGTTATTAAAACACTTTTTCTTGGTGCTATTAAGTTTTTTGGGGACCTCCAACATTTAAGACATGAAGATCTAATGCTAAAAAATGAAAACTCTTGAATTCAACAACAAGATATTTTTATATTATCCTTTTCACAAGAGTTTAAAGTTATCTTCTGGGCTAGATTTTCAACAATGAAGCCTGTGAAACCTTTTTTAACAGTCCTTTTTTTTGACAAGAAAAACTCAAGCTGGCCGTAAAATTACTGACTAAGACTGATTTTTAAACTGTCCTAGTGTGAACTACAAAGAAAGGTCCACCTGGTAAGCAGGAAAAACACATTCATCAATCTATAATCACATGAAATGTTATCTGGCTAGTAATGGAAATACCCAGAGCTTGCAGTTAATGGTGCTGCAGAATGGGTCCAAATCACGCCAGACCAACGGTTTGAATTGGACACGTAATGTGTCAAAGCAGTAAACTGAAGAATTCTTCTGCAGTGACTCTGTTATGAGCTGGTCACTTCTGGTCATCAGTGATGTGTCACATACTGTAGTAGTTTTTTCCTCACTACAGTAACTTCATTGTCACAGTCTCGAAGCTGATCAGACGGAGTCATACCAAATTGTAAATCTTGGTCAAAATCTGACACGCTCCAAAGTGTGCCTCCTCCCAGCAGAGTGACACATCGAGACTCCCCGCTGTTCCCAACAATCAATCAAAAAATATCCTCCGTCCTCCTTCTCCTCCTCCTACTAGCTTACTGGATCATTAGACCTGTGGAAAAGCCATCAGGTCATCGAAAGGAACAGGATATGGGTGACAAATCTACCCATTTCTAATGACAAGTTAAGACGACTATAGGATTTTCAGTAGTGCTGCAAAATCAGTCTGTAAGGGGTTCATGCTTTATTATCAGGCACATTCGATAAATGTTCAGAAATATGTCATCAGTGCCTTAAACATGCCTTTTAAATTTGCATACACCATGCAACTAAGGGAACTGGTTCTCAGAAAGTCCACAATCAATGACATTGTAAAAATATTTATGTTGTTATTATTGCAATAACAGATGCAGCATAATGATTAACTTCAGGACCAACACCAGCTCTCCAGCAGCATCCATACAGTGTCTTAAGTTAATTGCAGTTTGATTTCACTACTTGCATCTGCTCCAAAAACATAAAACAATTTGATGAATTGTGACAAATTTTCAGTCCAATCTGAGTTTTACACTAGAGATCTGATCTGAGAAACAGTCATGCACGGACAGCTCAGAGCTGCTCAAGAGCTGTGAATGCTTTCCCTCGTCCTAGAACAGTAATTTTGTTAGCTGCTGAACAATAACTTACTCGGATATCAGGCCGTCTCTGCCTCTGGCGTATCTCTGGTTGAAGAACTCCTCCTCCTCCTCTTCATCCTGATAAAGACAAAGTGAATATACAAATTCCCATAAAAATCTATAAAATATTAGGATACTCTTGCAACATACATGATTGAAACTGTGCACTGTATAAATAGAAATGTTTTATCGGTCAAAACTGAGATAAAAACAGCACAAACCTTTGTCAGTTCTTGTGCATTGGCCAGATTGTCCACAGCGATGGCCAAGAAGACGTTCAGCAGAGTGTCTGTCATGGAGGCAGTTAAGAACAAACAAAACAAACTGTGGGAAACCATCAGAGTGTGAGCTCCTCTCTCCCTTTTATGAATGCATGTTGTTAAGACTGGAACAGATATTTTGTAGAAAATTCAATCAGTTGAAGCTCATTTTGTTTGCTTTCATGGGACTTTTTCTCGCATTTCGTGGTCTTCATCAGTGAAGACAAACAGCTCATGTGACCTGAGGATGGAGCATTAGTCACATGATAAAACTGAGGGATTGTATAGAACTGCATCAAGATTTAACTGCACTTCAAGATTCTATTCCAGCTGTCTACTGACCTTCGACCTCTTCCCAGTGATCGCCTGCAAATCCAGTCTTTATGCTGAGCTAAGCTAACCAGCTGCTTGCTAACACTGCAGGAATTGGCCTCTTTCCAAAAATGACAAAATATTCCCTTTAGATTCTCCATACAAAACATGAAAACATTTAAATGTGATTATATGGATTTAACCTCCAAACAACATTTAATGTATCTCAAATTTATGCAGCAACAGTTATCCAGCACAACAATGTCTAATTGTAATCGGCCCTTATTTAGCTGGCATTGACTGTATAGGCTACTTTCACTAAAGTTAAATATTCATCACAGGATGACTTTTACTTGGGATGAAGTATTCTGACACTGTGGTATTACTAATTTTACTCAAATAAAGGATCTGAAAACTTCTTTCGCCACTGATGGTTGACAAATTTAGACACTTGGGTCTATCTGAGCTGTAGGACCCTTTTTGAAGAGTCAGTAAGGATACAATTTCCAAACAGGGTGAGCACTATGAAGTAGATCGATGACCACATGCCATACTGCACTCCACCCTGCGAGCGGATCCCATTATACATCACCTCGTTCCAGTCCTCGCCAGTCAAAATCTGTAGGCAAATGCACAGAATTTTTAGCATAAATAACAAAATTTCCTTTACTGGATTCATGAGAACTTAGGCCTAAGAATTCAGTAACGAGACATATTTCCTCTCTGCCAAACGGTTAAAGACATGCTATTAAAAATGGCAGAAAGATCAGTAATTACTATGTGCGCTGATCAAAACACTCTTTCACAGTGCGCTTGGTTTTGTAGCAGATCTGATGTGGATTCGTTCACGTTTCACTTGTCTGATATTCATGTGCGCATATGTGTGCATGGATGTGTGGGATGATAGCGGAGGCAGGGGGTGGAGAGCGAGTGAGCAGAGTTGTTTAATCTGCGCCTGGGGTGAGAAATATCCCAAGGTGCAATGTGTCATGTAGAGCATGCAGAACGAGGGGATCTGTGGGAGCCAAACCTGAAACACTGTCATGATGGCAGCTGGAAATGTGTCAAAGTTGGTGGGAGTGTAATCTTCAAAGATGAACCTAGAGGGAAGGCAGATATAAAGCGGGGTCAGATACGATCAAGGAAGAGCAGGAGGAGGAAGAAGAAGAGGAGGAGGAGGATGCGGAGCTATTTTCATCCGGACGTGTCATTTCCTCTCCTCTTCACCATAGACGCCATTGAAAGCAAGTGCGGTTCAGCTTGCAGGGCGTAACTAAAACTTCAACTGTGGCATGAATATATATGTAGGTTAAAATGTTCTGTGAAAATCAGCAGCACGAATCAAGAACAAAGAAGAAGGTCGCCCTTGAAAACTTTCAGGATGTCAGTTCCGACATGCTTCACTCACCTCCCCCCGAAAAGCTGCATCCCCAGCAAAGCAAACACCACAATGAAGAGAAAGAGCAGAAACAGCAGGCTGATGATGGACTTCATGGAGCTCATGAGGGACACAACCAGGTTCCTGAGGGAGGCCCAGTATCTGACAGAAAGAAATCACAGACTGTTTGTCTGTTTGAACAGAGCTCTGCAAAAATATACACACAAATATTGTCGTATTACAGGCCTCATTTAGCCGAAATGCTTGTTTTGCTTTTCATGTGAATGCTCTCGTTGTTCCACTTACTTGGTGATCTTGAAAATTCTCAGGAGTCTCAGCGCCCTGAGTACACTGATCCCAAATGACATGCCTGGCCTGAAGAAGCCCCAAACCACCTCAAATATGCTGCCAACAATGACCTGCAAAACATGTCAGTATCATGTTGTGTCACCTCCAACCAACCAGCAGCACATCAGGAAACCCATTTTGGTATCTCGATGAAATATGATTTGATGTGGACATTTTTTGGACTGTTTCTATGTGGCACATTTATTGATCCTAACTCCTTATCTGCCACGTTCAGGACTTAAAGCAACTACAAGGAAATTTCATGTTGATTCTGGCGCCCCCTGTGGACAAAAGCAGAAGTGATTCCAACACCTACTATTGCAAAAATCTTAATTTGTTTGGCACATGCTTTTATTTTGGTAGCAAGTGAAGGAAAGATGTTACTTACTTTTATGTTATTTTTCTTTTTTAAACAGCTATGTGCAGAATGTGTAGAGATGAGATAATGTGTCTATCTGTGGCTGAAATGAATAACTTTAATATGATTTGAATGAAATAAAGTAAACCATTTTAGTAATTTACTGTTCATATTTTTAGCATGCAAGCCTTTAACTAGAAGATTTTTGCCTGGTAAAAGTAATTTTGTTTGAAGCTATCAATATTCTCCATACTGCATTGCTCTCTAGGAGGAAGAGGGAGGATGCAGGATCAGTTTAAATCGCTTCAAATTTCACAATCCTATTTATTTTTAGAGATTAAGATCAAGGTTGTCTCATGTTTTTTACCTGTGCTCTGTTACTTTCCCTATCAGCTTTTATTTTTGTTCTTTGCCACATTTGTTTCTTTTTCTCTTTGCAATTCCTGTCCCAGAATTAGCCATAACAACAAAGTATATTTTCAACAATAAAGACCCTCTCAAAACTGATTGGTTGATAACCCATAAAATATGTCATAGTAAACCTTGAACTCCAACAAATAAAGCTCAGCTATTTAAAGCTCAACCAGGAGATTTTATTTATAAAATATGGAAAATTTAACCTGAAAATGTGAAGTCCCCCTTTTTCTTTCTTTAATATTAGAGGGCTAATATGTTTGTAATGGCTACTGGTTGGTGTTAATGTCTGTATGTGAATTGAAAATAGAGCGATTTCATTGCTCTTGTAAAGAAGTCTTCATTTATCTGTCGGTTAATCAGAATAACCCAAATTCCTTAATTTGTGGCAGAAACTCAGTTTTTTTCCTTTTTATATAAATTACTTTGAGTCTGCTTTCTTTCCTTTTCTTGTGTGATATGAAGTCAGAATGAGAGATGAAGGCCCTCACCCCACAGTCGAAGCAGTTGAAAGACGAATGGAAGTAGAGGCGGAAACCCAAACCGTACATTTTCAAAAACATCTCAGCCAAAAACAGCCCCAGGAAAACAAACTCTGCATAGTCTGGAGATGGGAAAACAAAAAGCAATTAAATCTCAGGAGATGGAGGCTGCTCTCTGCCAAAAACAACACATTCATCTGACATGATCTAAATTACTTTTTCAGTAGTAAATCACAGAATAATGTGTAAAAAACACCCACACAGGAAGATGGTCAGCCAGTCGGGCTGGTTGTGGTGGACGATGGCCACACAGATGGTGTTGAGAGCCACAAGACTGAGCACCATCAGATAGAAAGTGTCTGTCTTCACCATGCGGCGGATGGAGATGCGTAACATTCGCTCTTTACGCCGCAGGTAGGCAGCAGGACCACGGCGGCCGCTGCGGAAGTTCATCCTCGATCGAGACATGCCTGAGAGAGATAGAGGGAGAACCACGGGAGAGTTCAAACATAAGAGAGCAGCAGGGTGAGCAAGGTCACCATGAAGGTGAAATATACGATGAAAGTGACTGTACTGATGAAGGTTTTCACTTACTGGCCGTAGATGTGTCCGTAAACCTTTCGTCCCCTGGTGCTCCTCGCCGTGCACCGGTCTTCTTACTCGCTCTCTTTAGCACTAAAAACGTTCCATAAAACTCAAGATTATTCACTCTTTGAATAATTTAATTTCAATAAGTTTTAAATGGACATGAGATTATTCTAGGCAGCCAAAGGTCACTTCATTAGTAGGCGGAGTTGTTATACTCTTCTGTGCATCTCAGTGACTGTAAATAAAGATGGGCGACGCATCTTCACTTCCTTCAAACAAAACTTATCAAAGAAATGAACACTTGGACTTACACCAACGTGATAAGAACAACCCCAAATGAGAAACACCATTTTTGGGAAAAATTTAAATGATGTCTTTTTTAATTTTATTGTTCAGCCAGTGTCACATCTTCTAACACAGAGGGGTGAGATTTATTAACTATACTGCAACCAGACACTGGGGAGCGATTGAGATGGTTTTACTTTGGGAGATGTCGTGCCATTCCATCTTTTTGCAAACAGCGGTGTTTCTACAGTCATTAAAAGCAAACTGACTCCGTGTAACAACCCCCACACAAATAATTGAACTGATTGACACTATTAGCACTTGAAACAGCAAAACAGAGACTGCGTTTGTGTTCACTTTTACCAATACTCACGTTTGCAACAATGCTGGTGTCCTCTATCAGTTTTTACAGCGATGACTTTTTAGTCATTCAGTTGCGTAAACACTTGTTATGACATATACAAAGATCTCATGTGTGACATAGAGAACAGAGGTGAGTGAAAAGTTTCAAAAAAATGAAAAAAAAGAGAACTATCAATTCAAAATACATTTCTTTACATGCTATTTGTAAAACGATTTGCTGGATTTCACCAAGCATTTGGCATGAAAGAAAGTTAAAAACGTAAGGATGAAGACTGCTTGTCAGATGATCAATGTGTTTATATGTTTTAAGTTTC
>JAQFJA010000004.1:15133630-15153650 GCA_029874485.1 Naso brachycentron
AAACTAATTATGAGGATTCCTGTTTCTTTGCTCATTTAGATCCATATGTGGGGATAGATATGTTATTGGGATAACGTGGGGAAAGGCACAGGTGAAATCAATTCAATTGAAAGTTTTTGGAGAAAAATCTTATCGCCAGGTTTGGAAATTCTTACTGCAAAATTGTCATATGTGTTCTGCTCTTTGAAGATACGTGAATTTAAAATTTAAATATTAATACCGTCACCACTTAAATGATTTTGAGCCTTGACTGTACACTCTGTAAACAAAACAGCTCATTGACAACGCCTGTCTATTGACCAGCTCCTCAAAGTGCTGATTAGGACAAACATGGATGTAAGACATGCAGTTTAGCTTATTTTTATGTGAGTGAAACACACATCTAATCCGAATATAAAGAGTATTGCCAGATTGTCCCTTATACTCAAATATAGCCCAGTACAAAAACATACTGAAATCCCTCTGACTGTATTGTCTTTCTGTTATTATGACTGTAGTAGCTGGTGTAATTCTGTACTTATCCCAAAATTTGTTATGTAAATACCATGTAATTCTGGGAACAATTTAATTACAGCATTTCAAATTGTATTCATGAGAGTTGCTTCACATCAAACGCATAACCTTTATCTAGTTTGCTGCATCTTGTCTACACTGATTAGAGAGCAATTACACAGATGTGTGAGGATATAAAGAGTTGCTTTTTTTCTTCACTTCAGCATAAGGTAACCTTGTAATTATGGATACGGTGTAGCATAGAGTAGATCAAGCCCCTTGACAGCTGGCATTCTTGTACAGGAAAACCCCCACAATCCTCATTACCTGGGCCTCAAACCTCTCATCTCCGTCCGGCCACCTACATGGTCTAGACTACACAGGCAGTGGGACCCGCACTTTGGCAAGTGGGCAATACTTGAGTCTGTAATTTGTTCAAATTTAACCAGTGGGAGGCATCTAATCACCTTTTGTCCACTCTCAATCAGCCCACTGCTGTGTATGTACTGTGTCTACGTGAACTCATGTCTGTCTGTTTCTCTTTTGTATTTGTGTATGTTTGTCTGTCTCATTCTCACCTGCTGGCCACGGTCTGCCTGCAGTGCTGCCTGAAGGGCATTAGGTGGTAGTTCATGGCATCCAGGAGTAGTTTCTGGCACACAGGGTCACTCCTCATGAAGTCAACAGACTGCACCCTCTCCACCAGCTCTGGAGCAGGTATAAGGGCGAAGCGCAGCCTCTTCATAAGGTCCGGTGCGTAGTGCATGCGAGTCTCCCGGTCATGCTCCAGCCAGAGGACTGACATCTGGAACAGAGCCAGCTCTGACTCCACCGGAGGTGGCAGAGCATCTAGCATGGCACACATCTCCTCAAAGTTCAGCAGCAGAACATCCTCCACCAGGTACTTGTTGGCCAGCTTCTTGGTCTCATCCAGTCCATGTAGTGCTGCAATCTTGCAGATCTGCTTGTAGTTCTGCACAGAGATCTGGTCATTGAGGAACTGCACGCAGAGCTTGGTAATCTGGGGGATGTTGAGGATCTTGCTGACTGACAGCACCTCTTCCACTGTGTCCAGGGAAAGAGTCACGTTGGCGGTGTACAGGTACTCCAGCACTAATCGTAGTCCAATGGAGGAGCAGCCCTGTAGTACCAGGTTATTGATGGGCCTGGCGCTGGGGGTCACCAGCTTGTCATCAGGAGAGGAAGAGGGGGTCCCACTGCTGCCCTGGTCCCCTTTGCTCCCCTCATTGTTGATTACATTATGGGAAGAGAAGAGAGATCTGAAATACTGGGAGCAGGATGCCAGCACAGCTTTGTGGCAGTGGAACTGCTGTCCCTGGGCAGTGAGAGTCACATCACAGAAAAGCTGCTTTCTCCATAAGAGATTGAGCCCGTGCAGCAGGGTGTCACTATGTGTTGGGTCAAAGGTGGATGTTCTATCACCCGATCTGGACATGACTTCCTGACTGTGAACGCCACCTAGGCAACAAATAAACCATGCAAGCCATTTACCTCAGGTCATTTATTTTGCACAACACACGTAGCCTACAGATGTTACCAGTGAACTATTACAACAGAAAACGATTTCTCGAGTAAGTTACTGAACAGATCTCGCGTCCATCCAGCGGGGAATAACCATCATCATGCCATGCCTGCCGGCGAGAATCGACATCCAACACGGCTTCAGTCGCTTTCAACTTTGAGCTCTGGTCGTACAGCAACAAACAAAAACGCAGTAGTTCCCACAGCGTGCCACTCTTATTCATTCTTAACTCGAGAAGATGATTTAAATGGAGGCTGAGGTTTTTGAAGGGCGCTGTCAAAACAAAACGAGGAGACGGAGATGCTGCAGCGCTTTCCTCTCCCCCTCGGTAACGCGGCTGAAGTTGGCGGATGAGGAGAAAGCGACCACGGTGGACGGATAACATGCAGCATTCGGCGCACACACGTCCCCTCTCCTATCTTGCTGCACAGCCCACAATGAGGACATTACACATCGCACAGATTTACGGACTCATACAAAAGCAATTAGTTTGTCTCCGAGCCGTCAGCAGCGGTACGGGCGCGTTTCGCTTTTTAGCCTACCTGAGTTACGCGGACGTGAGTATCGAAAAATCTTCCCTGAAATGCAGCTTTCGGCAAAGTTAAAGGTGAAATGCATATCTCTCATTTCTCAGGCGCTACAAAAGCTATATCTATGTGCGTAATGTGTGTAAACTTGACACAAGCGTGCTGTAACGTTGTCGCCAGATTCACTAAAAGCGCCTGTCACAACTAAATGATGTGAGCAGCTCGCCTGAGAAGGAGCCAAACTTACCTGACTTGAGCTCTTGACAAAAAAACAGAAAGTAAGCTTCAGGTTCCTCCAAAATATTCTCACTTGAATTTTCCTTTGTTCTCCTTTTAAAGAAAATGTCCTTTTCCTTTAAAGTCTATGGTCGGTGGTGTCTCAAAATAACCATTGATTCCAACTCATAAAGTCACTATTTCAGGTTATTTGTTGACGTTGATCATTTGTTCTTCTGAATTAACAAGAAGTGTGTGAGTGTGTGAGAGGGAGCTGTGCTTTCTGCAAGAGAAGAAGAAGAAGAAATATACGTGTGACAAATTATGCTACCAAGAAACAACACATCATTATCCTTGGGCCTGGGGCTCAGTGAGTCGTAACGAGAGTAATAGGAAATCCACGGTTGGGGAGAGAAACGGTCGTGCATGGCCGGTGGAGAGAGACCATGCAGGGGTATGGATGCTGGAGAGACTCGCAAAATTATGGCTCAAGGCTATTGTAAAAACTGTCGAGCGTAAATGACTGCGATTTCAAACATCTATGGAAGAAAGAAAAGAGAAAGGGGGAGAAAAACCGAGTCTTTCCCTCGCTGTTATAGAGAGAACCGTCAAGTTTTAGTGCGCATTGCTAATTAGTCAATTTCTCTCTGCCTTCACAGCCCGACGACTTTGCTGCTGAGCTGAAACTGCTAATTTCTGGGACCAGCCTTTTTTTGGCTGTGAACTGGATGGATGAATGGCTTGTCTCGCACAAATGACAAAAAGCCCCTGCCTTAATCTCCATCGCCAAAATAACCCCTCATCTCATTCTGCTCCTGCTAGTCCTTCAAAAGAAGGTGCTCTACACAAACTCAAGTTTTGCATCTGTATCATAAATACCATATGCACTATAATGTGAACACATTGTTTATAGTGCCCAATTAAAGCATATATCCCCCCCCCCCCTCCTCTTTTTAACATCCCTGTGTAACAAAAGCATCAGCATGAAACACAACACATGCCCAAAGTGATGTAAAGTTATAAAAGAGAGAAATGCAGAAAAACAAAGTCTTACATAACGTGTTGTTTTCATGTGCTATTATCTTGTCTGATCAGGTCATTGTCTCCTTACCTGAGGTCTAGCTGCAGGCCTGCAAACACAAAGGGTTGAAACCTAATACAGCATCCATCAGTGCGCAGTAGTAGTGTGTTGCATGTGTAAGTCCAGAATCTGTATTTCTGCATACTTTCACCTCCGCACAGTGCACAAGGCAGGCCTTTATCCATCAAAACAAGCTGACTGACGGGACTATGAAAACAAGACTCCCTGTTGTTTTATGTGAATGTCCACTTGACCTTATGGCGTCACTCACAGCACTCTATCACAACAACCAACAAAACCCAAAGCTCCAAATACTTCCACTCCTATGATATAAATCAAGGTTGTGCCACAATATTTCGTGGCGCCTTTATTCAAATATTCAAACTCTCATCAGCTCTGTTTAACTCCTGCTTGACTCTTAAAGTCAAAAAAAGTCTTTAAGGTGGCACTTTATTTGTGATACTCCACTTACAGATAGTTTATAGAGTATTTGTAACATTTCAACAATCTATCAGTTGGTTAACTAACTGTTAAATATTTCAATTAAATTCTGTATACTTAATTGTCCCCTTTAGGAAATTTGTCTTGAGGCCTGTGCTGTTTCAGCGTCAGCATACAAGCTCAATAAAATGTACACACATTAAAACACCCAAACGCAACAGAAATTCAAATCACCTTACAAAAAAAAAAAAGGCCCTGATGGCATATTGCACAGTACAGTTGCGGTGTGCACTATAATTTACACTCTTAAAAAGTTCTATCAATATAAAAAAAATAGCAAAATGACATCTATATATACATTGTTGAATATGAGTTAAACATTTACACAATGTTCAACAAAGATTCATGAAATGATTAACTAAGCACTGTTAAAGTTAAACACTTAAACTGTTGTATGTCACCTGATATCTTGTTGAAATGGTACAAATACTCTACAAACTATCTGTCGCCGTACGACCCAAATTAAGTGTTACCGTATCTAATTGTATCATCTAAATTAAGGCTGCATCCTCTCTATGACCCTGTTCATGTATAATCAGGTAAAGTAATCCTGATCATTAGTAGGTCGATGCCGGATTGCTGCAAATTCAAAATAAGCAAAACTAACATTCTTGTAAATCCAATACAAAAGAGCAATAACAAATGACTTATTAGGATGGAATAAACTGTCAATTAAATAAAGAGCTCAATTAGAATTAAAAAAAAAAAAAAAAAAACTTATACAGGACTCCCGTGGGACCAGAAGTGACAGATACCTCAAGTTATGAAATGACAGATAGGGATAAATGGGTTTGCTCATGTACTATGAAATAGAGCAACACCAAGCTACTGTCAAGCAAATAACAGGCCAAATATAGGTAGCATTTATAATATATGAAACCACAACATAGTTTGATGTTTGAGTGTTTGACAAGCACGCAGGCTGTTTATCCCCCACTTGTTCTCATACTGAGCAAATTCATTCTACATGAACTCTGTGAGATGACTGATTGGATTGTGTGCTGCATTTTAAATAATAATCAGCACTGAAGGAAAACTATAATACTGTAGTATTAATTAGTGGTTTGAAACCACTAAGCAAGCAGTTTGTATTGTTGTTTACTACTATTATTGTGTTGTCTCATTTTCGCTTGACACCGCAGAGCATTACAGTAGCCCACTGTATTTCACTGCGGAGTCACATACTGTTGTCTGTGCTAGTACTCAGTTAGCACTACATTACCCAAGTCTCGAGCGAGCTATTCTAACGCAATAAAATGACCATTTCCAACTCTTTCAGCTCTTTGTAGCAACTCAGTCTCCTGAGGCCACTGGTCTTCAGATTGCAGGGCGTTTATGGTTGTAAGTTGTTGCAGTGTGCAGAGGGAGGGGGGAGGGGGTGGGGTGGGGGGGGTCATCAGATAAGAGAAGAATTTCTAGACTAATTAAACCCTTTGAGACAAGGAATCACACCACAGTGATTTACAACTCTCTGTACCAGTTAACCCAACTCATATTTATCTGTCATATTACTCAGATACCATATCTACCTCGATGGGTAAAAAGTCTTTTTGTCCTCAATGTTATGGAAGCATGAGAAGGGAAGATATTAGAGTAAATAACAGCAGTTAAAAGAGATTTCGATTCTATTTTTTTCTTATGAGTTTTCAAAGAGACAGCTGCTAAAAAGGTACACAAAGATCCTTGCCACTGATTATCTACTTAAAAAGTAAAATGGTATAATAAGCTCCTTATTTTAACCTCAGCTACTACACAACTACCGGTGTAATGCTCGCATCATGGCATGAAATCTCATGTTTTTAAAGCAAAAAAATAAAAACTAAATCACATAAAAACCACAGACATACTTGTGGCTCTGAATAACTGATTACAGTGAACATTTAATCTAATCAATGCGACACAACAAAACAAAAGGAGAAGCTTCAAAGTTGTGAATAGCAAAGTCTACCAGGCATAATTCCTTTTGCTGGCTGCTGCAGAGGGGTATGCTAAGATAGAAAGTATTATTTTCCTAAATGGAAGGTGTCAGATGGTCACGGAAATGTGATCGGCTGTTCAAGATCACTGCTTCCCATCTGCAATTTGTGACGTGTGAAAGATTCAGCCCAAATGTGCTCACCGAGCGTAAATCCTCAGCACTTTCTCTTATCGTGGAAAAGCAAGATAACCAGCTGTTTACAGATCAGAGAACATATCATATTAATATCATGGAGAGGGTGATATCATCTTGTTTGTAAAATATTTTGTTAACTAAGTGTGGTGTGGTATGGCAACCTATAAAGTGAAAGTTGTAATTTATGTGCTAGAGACACTGTTATAGTTTAAAGGGTTTTTTTTGTTTGATAAAAAATATTTACAGGGGGGAGAAACAGAAGATGCTGCAGGAAGCCTCTTTAAAGAGATAATAAACTGCAGGTTACAGTAAATACTAAATTATCAAGCAGCATTATACCAGCAATTACATTTAAATGAAGACTCCCCTCGATTCCAGTTAACTATGTGTCTCAACGCAAGCTTGATTCTTTTAATTCAACTTGTCTTTTATATGATTTAAGAAGAAGTTACCTATGAAATGTGTTTTGGATATGGAAACAGGGTTAAGGGGTTTTGACCGAGAGTTCCTGTTTTATTGTCCCATTTAAACTGCAACTTAAAGGATCATACCAGTGTTACTACAAGTCATTATCCTTTGTCAACATTTGCCACATAGATTACATAAGCCCCACCCATTTTTCCCCAAATAGCTTTATCTATGAGATATCGTGTTTGTTTACATTTTGTCCACACTCAATAAACATTACAGAAAGTACCTGAAAATATGTGAAAATGTTCCCACGAATATTCGAGCCAGGAAGGCAGCACCTGTAAGGAACTATTTTTCTAGGCGTAATAACTTTTGTCTCAATGGCCCCTGGCTCCCCTCTCTCTCTCTCTCTCTCTCTCTCTAAATCAGAGATTTTTGACTAAATAAACACAGATGTTCTCTTAAGAAGAGTGAATTACCTGTACCTAGCAACTTTCTATAGCGTTTCTATACCCTGTTTCAACATGAATGGCAGTAAATGGGGTTTAGAAGATAGAGGCAGTCCTGCTAATGGCGAAATTAAAAAAATACACTGGTATGGTCCTTTAAACTATTTGTGGCAATGGTTGTACCAGTTTGCTCCCAATGAGAGTAGTGTAGACGTATAAGTAACGGTAAGTTTGCGCGAAGAGATGATTTTTAACAGTGGGGAAAAAGTAAAAGGGTCATGCAAAGGTGCAACATTTCCAATAATGACTTAAGTTTATCCCAAAGAATTTCGAAACACAACAGACATATTTCGAAATGCGACTGATTAGCATCGGCTTGTCATCTCAGATCAAAGCAAGTCAGAAATGATTCATAAAAAGTCCACAGTGTAATAAACCAGAGGCACTTATATTTGCCATTCAGGGAGTACGGGAGGCCTGCTGTTTGAAACCCCTAGATCCCCACGCATGGTGTAGCCACCACAGACACGGCTCAGAGAGTCAGCCGGCAGCCGGGAGGTGAGCAGAACAGGCGGTGTCCCCTTCAGAGTGAGCACAGGAGCGTGTGTGAGTGTGTGTGTGGCATTTCTCAAATGACAAAAAGGATACCAGTTGTGCAGTTCAGGTGGGAGGAGGCATGGAGGTGGTATGGAGACTCACCTGAGGGAGAGTCTGGGGGCTGCTGGGACCAGGGCTGTGGTGGAGACCCGTAGATATGTAGGGGCCGCAGGAGGCCACTGTGCCGTGGAGGAGGTTTCGGGGCTGGTGGGAGAGGGGGCTGCTGTTGCGCAGTCTCCCCAGCGTGATGCATCTACCTTCAGGGTGGCAGCAGGCGTGGAGTGGGGTGCGATGGAGCGAGCACTGGCTCAGTGGCGCGGTCACCTAGGGACGCTGAAGCTGCTGTAGCAGGACTGATAGTTATTCCTTGGGAGAATTGCAAGATGAGCCCCATTGTATTAGCAACCCCCACCTACTAAAACTGTATCAATGTTCTCAAGCCTTTAAAAAATGAATTTGGGGTGCAAAATATCTGACACTTACCTGAGAGACAAATGCAGCAAGCTTTACAATCGTCTTTTTTTTTTTTTTTTTTTTTTTTTACAAAAATCAGATGTAAAATACAATAATAAGCAAGATTTTTCTAATTTGGCACAATATTATAAAGTGCATATTTCACTATGACTCAGAGTCACCATTGTCAGAGTTAAACTTCAGTAAATTCTTTTGGCAATGGGAAGCCAGCAAATTATTCCATACTGATTTGAAATTCTCAGACATTAAGCTTTTTAATTTCCCAGCCATACTTTTGTGTTGCAACTGTTTGAGTCGTATGTTTTAGAAATTCTCTGTGTCTAATATGGTCAGCACTCCCAATTATTCACTCCACTGACAAGTGAAACAAATGGGACCAACCAGTGCATTCTGTATTATCTACACCCCTTGGATTCCCTGACAATAATTAATACAATGGCAAGCTGCTGTTACCAGCCCCGACGACATGAGCTCAACAACATAAGCTCTCCCTTTCCAAGAGCTCTTGAGAGGAAATTACATCCAGCGGTGAGGTCATATACATTGTGCCCACTGGCAGCCGGGTCATATCATACAATAGATAAAGGTCCTATTGTAGGGTGCTGTTAACATCACCAGGTTATTACTCACATCATTACACCATGAATGTAAGGTGCATGGAATATGTCAAGAATAATATGAATGTAGTCCTTACCACAGAGATACATGCAGCCCATAACAGCAAAGCCTGTCCCACATAGGGAAGTTCATTAAAATGCCACATGATCTTACTGAGGCAGCAGTGCTGACCACCTCGTTGATGTGGTCACACACCATTATGTAACGTTACTTAATTTGCTAGTGATACACATAAACAGAGAAAAAGGTCACATAAATATCACATACTGTATTTAAGCAGTGTTTTAGAATTTAGGTTTTTATTTTTTTAATAGAGACATGATACAGCAAAATTAAATACACATACACACGTTTTTCTGGTCAACTGACCGATATGTCCTTTTGCATAGCTGTCATATAATCATACTTAGCCCTCTTATTTTAGCCTACAAGGATATTAAGAGGTTTTTTAATTATAGAGGAACACATTCCCCCAACATCCATTAAAGGAATGCCATGCTAATTTTAAATCCTCGCAGCAGGCATTGGCATCAAGAGAAGAAAAGTGGATGAGTTTCTCTTTAACAGCTGTAATTTGTGTTTTCCAATCACCATGCTGATTTCTGCTCATTATACTCCGGTTTCACACCGGTAAGTGAGCAAAGTTTGGATTGATTGACTCTAATTAACTAAAAAATGTTCCAAGCCATGGATTTATTATCATGCTAGCTAGCCACAAATGTCAGAGACTTTCACAAATTATTATCCTGTTAAGATAAATATCTTTGGAATCAAATGAGTGTGGAAACACAAGGAACATGTATTGTTATACTGATGAATCTGTTTGGCATGTTTTCCGCAGAGTTCCACACTAAAGACTCACCTGGGCAAACACACTGTTCCAGTGTATTGTCGGGCTGTGCAGTATGACTGAATGACAGATGCTGTAGTCACCTAAACTTCAAAGGAACACACTCTCTCATAACACACTGCAGTGTATTATTATATAGTGTACTGAACAGAGGGAACAGTAGACAATGTTTAAAACTATATAGTTAAACAAAATCTTCTCCATAAGCTTAAGGATATAAGTTACCATATAAAGCAGTGCAGAACTGCCTTGTCCACTCCATGCTAAGAGGACCTATTCCCTCTTGTGTGCTACAAAACTTGGCAGCATCTCCCTCATTGATATTTTAGACACAGTAGCACCTCTCTCCACTCACATTCTTTCCTTGACTCCATCGGCTCCATGGCTCAACTCTCCACTTGCTTGTGAACAAAGGCAGGATGGTCTGAGTGGACACCTCCATTTTTTTGCGGTTTTAGAAAGTTCTCCAAAGAGAGTTTTGGTTAGCTTGAGAAGACAGAACATCGCTCTGATTCACTTGGATTCACCTCAGCGATCAGAAGTGATTGCTGAGGTGAATCCAAAAGAAACGGGCCCATCATTTGCATGGTGGCACCAGGCTGAAATTGAGAATCATTCTGCCTGTAAATCAGATTCTCTCAACTCTGTCTCTCAGAAAAAAAAAATTCTTTTATCCAAAACCACAAAAAAATCTTCTTAACCAGCTTTTATGTATCACAGAATACAACCTCACAGTGAGGCTTGTGCTGTATATTCGATCCTCTTCCTGGTAAAACAAGCCTCTAACATAGATAAAATACATCCAAGCTGTCATATAGCCCCATCAGTATTTCCACAGTCCACCCTCCTGTAGAGTAGCAGCACTGAGGTGTGTGCACTTTGAGGCACGCCTGCAGATAAATGTGATGACACCAAGTTGTGGCTCACTTTCATATATTTAGGGGATTGATTAGATGCAAAGAGAGTTGATAAATGTGTTGGGAGGCTCTCTCATTTGAGATATTACCACATAGTCAGTAAGGAAAATGAGATGGACTGAATATTTTTCTCTATAAGGTGCTTTTCTAGATCTATTGGCATCATAGCTTTGCAGGTATTTGATAAGAGGGACCGCATCAAAGTAATTACGCTTGAAATTTTGTGACTGCACATATTCTATGATTTATTTAAGCTAAAAGGACCATGGCAGTGTTACTACATGTCATTGTCCTTTGTCAACGTCGGCCACATAGGTGTCATAAACCCCACACATTTTTCCAAAAAAGCTTTACCTATGAGGTAGCATGTTTGTTTGCATTTTGTCCTTATTAAAAAAAGGTCACAGAAAGGACCTGAAAATATGTTTCAGTGCTAGTAGAAAAGAACATCTGTACCAAAATTCTTCTTCACACTAATTAGAGCTAGGAAGGCAGCAAGGAACTATTTTTCCAGGCGTAATAACTGTCGTCTCAATGGCTCCCATCTCTCTCACTTTTTGACCGAATTTTGACCAAACAAACACATTCACTCTCTTTAGAGGGGTGAATTACCTATGCCTAGCAACTTTCACATATCCTATAGCTTCTCTATAGCCTGTTTCAACATGAATAGCAGTAAATGGGGTTTAAAAGCGCAGTATGAGATCTACTAAAGTACACACATGGTTGAAATTTAATGACATTTGTAGAAGATGGGGCGATCTCTTCTAATGATGAGAAGTCAAAAAATAGACAGGTTTGATCCTTTAAAGCTACATCTAAAAAAAAAAAACTTTTTCACAAATAAGAGACTATGAAAGTTTAAGTATTTCACTACTTAATTAATTTAATTTACTACAATTATTTCCAATAATCAAACTGATTGAATAACAATCCTTAATTTGAGATGTCATGCTATGGCCATGTGAAGGTACTAGACCGGACCATGTTGCAGTCAATTATGTCTGTCTAAGGTTGTTGTGTTCGCACTGCCCCCTTCTGTCCCCACGAGCCACCCGGCGTATCAACAAAACAACAGCGTCTCTATCAACCAGACACAGACAGAATTTGAGGGCAACACATATTTCTAAGGAGCAGCCTACAAGCATTGACCTTGAAACCACTAAAACTGCAAAGAAAATAATCAGCATGTGGACTCCTTCTAAGATTATATAATTATTATTTATCAAATTGAAAATATGTAACCATCATGGTGAGATTTTTGTTCACCCAGAAACATTTTACTTAACTTTTAGAGTCTGTTATGAAACATGCATTAGGTTGTGTACCATTATTATGACATTGCTGAAACATGATGAAACAAAAATCAATTTTCTACAAGAACTAAATGTGATTCAGTTCAGATTCCAATTTGAAAACAGTGTTTCCCCAGGGTTCTTTAGAAAGCCAGTGGATAGTGCGCACACAACATCCTTTTGTGCACACTATTTACCCCTGGATTGCTTCAGGCTAATGTCTCAATAATTTTCACTCCTTTCTCAGGTCCTTCCCACAAAGGACTTAACTAATGATCCATGGACAAAATGAAGCATTTAAATTTATTCATTAATCATTCATCTCCAGCTCATTGAAAATGCTAAACTTCCACAAAATTAAGATTGAATATTGAAAAGTGATTGAGGGAGACAGCTTTGAGAGAGTGAGGCGAGTGGAGTGTGCGGCGCGATAACAAAAACAGGGTCGTTCGAAGAGACGGTGGTCTTCACATGGGCATGGTCAAGGTGGCCAAGGTGTACTAAGTGCTAGTTAAGGTCACGGGGTTTCACTAGTTGTAATTAGATCTTGGAATCTGGAGAAGCGTAGAATTTCTGTCAACACTGCCTGTAATTATTCTCTTTTCCAATTAATGGTGACATAGATTAATTATCTGATGAGGCAAAGCCAATTGCAATCATTCACCCAGCTAAAATTAGATCAGTCCTGACAGCAGCATGAAAGTCACCTGTTTCATTGTTATGGATTTGCTGCAAGTAAAGAGGGGGGAATAGTCGAAGCGTGCTAGGGTAAGTAAGTTGTCTGGTACAGGTGAATGTCCAATTACACTGCTATTCGAACTGAAGGCATCTACTTATTCGATCCAGCGGCATCCGGACTGGCTTGTTTGTTCACCCCGGCATCATTGGTGGTAGTAGAGTCATCCGTCAAGGATTGCAGGAACGCAGAGATGAGCTGGATTTCTTCTGACAACCTCTCCTGCTTAAATAAGGGACAAACACATAAAAATGGGAAATGGAAATCAGCTAATTAAGGAAATGCCTTTTTTTGTCGAAAGGCAATAACACAATCTCCTCACTGTGTACATCCCACACACAGCTGGTGGATCTTCAATTGTGAGAGTAAAGTTACCATCTTGTTCTTATTTTTGTGGGGAAGGAGAACAAGAGGCTCCTGGTGAACCATGTCCAGGTTCAGTGCTCTTCTGTTTTAAAAACCTCAGCATCCAGTTTTTCTATTAAACTGCCTGGCACTGTCAACCAGCTTGGGAATCTGAACCGGCCTAGCCATGCAGAAATTCTCTGACTAACAATTATATCAGCAACAGGATCTTGGATTACTGTCCCCTGGGACTGGGGCAGTGGGCGTCTGCTCCAATCATTACTGGCCATTCAACAAGGCTCTGCACTGCTCTCCGCTGTTAGCCATTGTCAATTATGCCATCCCTAGTGTAAACTCGCAGAACACAAAGCTGAACTGCCAGTTCTGGCAGGAGTGTAACAGGATGACAGCCTGCCGCCCCCACCGCCCCCCAACTCCAACCACCAACCCCCACCCACTCCAACCCGCCCACCCTAGGGTTCCCCGGCCTTCCTACCCTCAAGCTACTGTTAAGCAAACTGCCATTTGGTGTCTGATTCGAGCACGCCTTAGCCGTGAAAGCGCCAACCTGACCTCTCTTATGTTCTGCTCATGGGGTTAAGTGGACATGATGGATTAGCATGGGCCTCGTCAGGATTCAGCCTGTTTTCACTCCTGTTACAACTGCTATCAGCCATCAGACGTCATTCTTTTATTTTTTCTTACAAAGTTAATTTATACATGATGTTAAAGTGAATCTCTGTTTATTACAGACCTTCTGAAATACCACACGCATTATCACCAAATGCATACTGTCAGTGCATTTGTGGATCATTTGATAACGTTAAAGGTCTTAATACATTGGTAATCATGCAGACTGTGTGTTTGTGCATGCTTACAAACTAATAATCTCTACTGTCTTTTTTTCTCGTGAAGGTTTTTCTACATGTGCACTTTCTGGAGGATAGACACCAAGCCGGACTGTTCATGAGTTTAAAGTGAGTGCTGCCTGCTCTGATGGACCCTGTGCTGAGCTGTGACGGGTGACGGTGCGGTGCGCTTGAATACACCAGCTCTTTTGTCCTTCACACTCTGCAGCTCTCTGATAGCTCCTCCCCCTGTGCCCTACTTCTCCCTGCCTTGATCTGATCTGCCGGGGCCTTTTGAGGCTGGGCCAGTGAGACATGGCTGCTCCCTGTAATGTCTGGACCATACCCATCAAAAAAACATGTCAGCAGTCAGAGGAGGAGGAACTGAGAAGAAAACCACTTAATAGTATTTTCATTGGATACTCCCCTGGAAAACCTCTAATCAAATCTAAGCATATTTTGCCTCCAGCATATCTAATGAAGCTGATTTTGAATTGGTGAACCACAAATTAACCAACACAGAAAACAACAAAATTACTGACAAACATGGGAAGTTAGGAGTTTGTGATGCTCTAGTGTCAAAATAAAAAGAAGTAAAAAGTGTGGAAGTAGTTCATAGTATGGTTACATGCCACCTGGCTCTGCGGTAGAGCTGGACAGGACATTTCATAAAGATTCATCACTGTCTCTCTGTCCGCTTTGACCTCATCTCACATCACAGCACAGATTAGACACCGATTATCCCCTAAATGAAGATCCTTACTTCTCAACCTTGCAGAATATGCTGCTACTCTTCTGCAAGACAGACAGAAGGTGATTTTATTCGCAAAGAAGATGCTGCAACACAGATATCCTCCGATGGTGTAATGAACTTGCTCCGAATTAGCCATTAGAGTCGCAAATGCCCCTGCTAAACGGGAAAAAGGCTCAAATGTTAATGCGATGTGACCAAGCAAAATGTGTGCTTGGTCACATTGTGTATAGAGTCATGTGGAGAGGCAGAGCTAGCCTCAGACCCGGAGTCACTGCATAGGCACTCTAGCAGACACATCATCCATCACATCGGCCTGCGATCTGATGAGTGAATGTATAGACTGAAATGTAAGAGTGGTGTCCTTAGCTCCACCATAGCAGGGAGACACAAAGCCTTGGTGGGTGTTTGCCTGGCTGCCCTTGCTTAGCCAAGAAGACACAAGGCAACTGACTAGCCAGATGAGGCTCAAACAATGCAAAGCATAACATGGAGTTACTGTAGTATGCAAAAGAATACGCTCCCATCTGGTAGAATACCTACTCTGGAATAGAAGCTGAATGAAAGGATTTACCATTTAAATGAATGGTGACAGTTGGTGAAGTTTTTTCCCATCCTGTTTTACATGTACACGCACAAATACCTGGGCTGTTTTTATTTTCTGGTCGGTCTCTTGAGAAAGAGCCTGGCACCGGTCCAGTTCAGCCTGGCTGTAGAGGCTGCGTTGTTTGAAGTATTTCACCAAAGCTTTGTGCATCCTCTTCTGCAACAAAGAGAGCTAGGGGGAGAGAAGGCAGAGAAAAGGAATTGGTAAGGCAGGAGAGGAAATTAATGGCAGTGTTCAAGAAGAATGATGGAGGGGAATAGAGAAAGCAGTCAATAGCCCATTCTGCAGTACACGGGCCTGACAGGAATTTCACAGTCTCTTGGTTTCTCTGCCCACTCGTGTGCACTCATCAGAATCCAGTCACATCTGGCTGCCAGGATGGGGGGTTAATTTTCTCTAAATGCTTCAGCAGTTTTGTTCTAGCCGAGGCAAACTCTGTGACTGCAAAGCTGATGAGTAAAATATTTCTACTTCACCCAGTTTAACTTTATACCAATCCCCTCAAGACATATTTTACACATACACACAGAGTCATGAACCCCCCACTGAAACCAGAAATTATTCCTAGTCTCTTGGAAAGACATGCTGCTTGCTTTATTATTTGAACACAGTTTCAAGCAAAGAGGTTTAAATTCTGATAGATGCCATTGCTTTTCTTCCCCCTCCATCTCTCTACTCTTCCTACAAAGCTTATCATTGCTTGGCAATGTGTTCCCCAGTGCATTGAAAACTAAAGCGAATTAGCTCAGTCATCAGCTCCTGAAGGAAAGACAATAACAAGAATGCTCTTTATGGTGTACCCTGTTAAAACCTAAGAGCTGAAAGCTTCCACATAAACAAAGCAATGCTTACATGTACAGTAGAATCAAAAGGATTTTTATGAGAGGCATAAGAGGCGCATACTGGCAAGAGCTAGAAGATGCCAATTAATCTTGCATTTTTAATTTACAAACCTGAATTTTGCTTATTTAAATGTTTTTATACTTGTTGAATTTTTATGAAGTATTATCCTGTTATCAATGTGAAAACACTTAGCAATATGACATCCTCCATTTTAATAAATAGGATTTAATTCTTTGACTACAAACGTACAGCATATCACAAAATTTGCAATCCTTTGTGTGTCTAAATGGAATTGTTTAGTTGAGTAAAATAATCTGCTTCTGAAAAGTACATTTAAAATGCAATTGAAAAAAGATCTCACAACTCTGTTATCATGAAATGTTGATGGACGATGGTTGTTGGGTCTTCCCTGTTCTGGATGACAATGCTAACAAATATAGAATAAATAATACACCACCACACGTGCCGAATAATTGGTTTAGATCCTTTTCTCTAATCTAAGGTAGTAATACTGCATAGGAATATAAAGTAGAGTATTGAAATGCATTGAAATGACAGCTAAATGCAGTATCCATATGTAATTCGTACGTAGTCGATGTAGTGCGACGACGTTCTGAAGTAGTGTGCGATCATGGAGGTTGTTGTCTTCACTGTTAAACCTTTACCGATGAAAATCCGTCTGAGGTGACTCAAGGAGAAATGTTAATGCACAACGTAATGTATTTATGTTTTATTCACGTTACCGTTAGTCACATTTGACAACTTTCTTCCTCACAGTTTGACTGGTGTCACTCCGGAAGTTAGCGACAAGATGAAATGCACCGTTACCTTGAATGAAAATTACACATTTCTCTGATTTTGAAACATTTGGGATGATGAAAGTACAAAACTGAACAGATTATGTAATGCTAAAATATTACATGTTGAGCGTTTAAGTATAGTAAATAAGTAATATTGGAAAAATGTACTTAAATTTTAAAAGTAGTAATTCCACAGAAAATTACCAGGTAGTTTTTAAACAATAATATATTACAGGATTTATATTAGTGAGGCATTAATATGTAAGTGGCATTCTACAGTTGCAGCTGGTCAACATGGAGCTAATATTAACAATTTATCTGTCCTATCCCTATTCTAATTGCTATTTTATAAGCTCATCATGTGTTTTGTGATTTAAGTATTTATCTGTGAAGTAACTACTCACTAAAACTGTCAAATAAATGTAGTGCAGTAAAAAACACAGTGTTTTCTCTGAATTATACAGGAGTTTAAGTATGAAGTGGCTTGAAATGGGAATACTCAAATAAGTGGAATTACTGCAATTATGTGCTTTTAACATTCTACCACTGATTCAAATTAACGGTATGTGGTTTAAAAACTTTAGTGAAGATGAAGTTAACACTGACACCTACTTGTCTGTATTTCAGCGTAACAACATGTGGAGAATGAATCATTTCAACTTTGAAGGGAGAACTCTAACCTGCTTTTTATATATATCAACTATAGGTTGTGTTGAGACAGCTTGGAAAAGTTCCAATATGGATTATGAGGTCACTCCTAGCTGTGTATTGTGGATGTTTTCTTTTTCAATATTTTTAATTGTTTTTGTATGGCTTTGGACTAAAAAGAAATGTGCAAGGAAATGCAATTATAGTAGTACAAGTACGTGCTGCATAGTGGTTGTCTTGAAAGTAACGGTTGTATTAAACGTGTCATTTGAACTACATGTCAGGGATGCCTCCTGTCAGGATTATATTTCTAAATAAGGACACTAAAGAGATGGTTTTCATTGTGTCCCTCAGCTGAATATAATAAAGGAGATTATGAGCTCTCCAAACACACAAATCAGTGGTGAGAAGCATCTCACACACTAGCACTAATGCTCTGATCTCTCAAATGATCCTGACAATGTTAAATGCATTTACCTTATTGCCTCCAGTTACAAACAAATCAATTAAGGCAATCACATTGTGTAATATATGTACTAACTGGGACATAAAATGCAAACATAATAAGGATACTTATGCATTTGAAGTAGGGAGGAAGAGTGCTTGAATGTTACTGTTTAAATCAGATTAAATGTGATAGGCCTGCATCTGCATTTCAGAAACATTTATGATGTTAAGCTTGTTATGAAAACTAAATTCGGGCATAAAACACTAGCTGAGAGGCTGCTGTTGCAGAAGTGTAGAGTTGAAACAAACAAAAATGGGTGAAGGCTGAATCCGGAGTAAAAGAAAATCAGGCTTTGATCATGAGCGTGGAAAATCCTGTCCACAGGATTTTATTTTTGCATGCATTTTTCACTTGATAACATTCATGCAGTTAGATGAGGAATTGCTCAAGTAAAGGTATTAGTCATTTTTGGAACAAATAATATGTATTTTTCATTGCAGGAATCAGTGTGACTTCTTCTTGGTGTTATGCTTGTCCTGTGTAATTCTATTCCAGTTAAACAGTGTCAAAAACTATAAAGATTAAACAGTAAAATGCTGCTGAGTTGTCTCCCTTAACTAGTCCAGACCTCTAGTGCTACTTTAACATTAAAAGTACATTCATTGTCTGATCTGAACCTGTGCTTGTTGCTGATTCCTGACTAATGTGTGAACTGTGGTGAGCAGGGGCAAATTTCTAATACCCCAATAATCAAATGTTTCACCTCTGACCACCTCATACAATCCATAACCAAGAAAACAGGGAAGATAAGCACATATGTACTATGTACTATCAGCTGCTGTCTTTACTCCCTTTGGTGGAAAAACTACATACTGTAGCTATCATTACATTATGTCACATCCATCATCCTCCTCCTCTCAAGTTCTCTCATCATTATTAGATTGCTGCAGTAACCTCCTCACTGGTTGCAAAACTAAAACCTTCTTAAAATTACAGTCCATGCAAAGAAGAGTTACCTAGTGCGAAGAATAGCGTGGGATAGAACATGAAAGACCAGCAGATAACAGCACAAAAGTCCTCAGTAATGAAACATAATTAAAAAGAGAGAGGGGGGAGATAGTAAATAAAACAAAAGGTTATATAAATGGTACCTGTGTGTAATCACAAAGAGATTTATGTGGATGGTTTTTCTCGCTCAGTGCAAACGCTGCCTCCTTTCTGGCCTCCATGAGGATCTTCCTCTGACATTCATACTCACTGGCCAGCTGTCTGTTTTCCTTTAGTGCAATTTTTAGGGCTTTCTACACACACACACACAAAAACAAAAGAGTTAGCTGAAACGATAACAGTTGATAATATTTATACAGCCACCGACTCATGAGCAGGCACAAGGTTGGCTCCAGACTTTGTGTAAATTTTAACTACTGTGATTTTGACCAACACATTATTGTATCCAGTGATGCAATGATCAGACAGTTTGTCTTGCAATCCTGATTTTGATTGGCGCCTGATCGATATGGGATTTTAAAGGACGATGCCGATATTAGGGAGCAAGAAAATTCCAATATCTGATATACCACCCAGTTTTCTGTATATAGTATTGGTTTGAAGGTGGTTTCCATATACTTGTGACACAGGTATGTGATGAAGGCAGGATATCTCACAATTTAACACACTTTATTCCAAACGTCAGTAAACAGTAAACACTTCACTTATTAGTTATTTTATTATTATTATTATTAACTGACGGCCCTCTGCTGGACAAACTAAATATGATAACACAATTTTAAATCAGTGGTCTAGGCATTTTTTCTGGCCTTAAAAAACTGTTAATATTGGCGCATATTGAAGAAAAAAATATGCCAATATTGATATATTTGCAATAGGCCAATATCTGCCATTAATATCAG
>JAQFJA010000004.1:15180520-15195341 GCA_029874485.1 Naso brachycentron
TTCATTCACATAGAAATAGGAAATACTAACTGTTTCTAATGTACACTGCTTTGAATGATACCCTCAATCACCTCTATGTTGAAGCAGTAGCAGTTAAACAGTATATGAGTACATTCCCAGGCTCATTGTTTGTGATGTATATGAACAGGTTTAGATGAAATGGGATTACACTGTTTTTTCACTTGCAATTTACGTTGTATTTTGGAGGATAAACGTATTGTTGATGCTGATTCCTTCAGTAAAAGACCATTGAGCTCCTCTGCACCTGCACTTGCAAAGGAAAGTGATTCTTTAGGGAACACTACTCCCTTTCATAACCCAGGCTTATAGAAAAACATACAGATGTGATGAGTGAGCGGCGCTCTTTAAGTTGTTCTTGATGTGCATATCAGAACATTTGACATTGCCGTTACTATCTGCTCAGGCTGAGACACCATATAATATAGAGCTTTTAGATGATGTTCCTTTTGGATTTTGTCTGCACAACAACTATGAATACCTGGTTACGGTACTGAACTTTGATCTTTGGCTTTAAACAGCTGGAACATACAGTTGAAAAGACATTTAAAGGACCATACCAGTCTATTTTTGACTCCTCAACATTAGCAAAGATAACCCCTATCTTCTACAAGTGTTAAAATTCTACCATGTGTACACTTTAGTAGATCTTCAACTGCATTTTTAAACACCATTTGTGTTGAAACAGGGTAAACACTATAGGACACGAGTAAGTTGCTAGGTATGGGTAATTCGCTCCTCTCGAGGGAATGTCTTTGTGTATTGGGTCAAAAATTGCTGAGCGAGAGAGAAAGAGGAGCCTCTCTGGATACTTTCTATAATGTTTATTAACAATAGACAAAATGTAATTAAAAACTGTGTCTCATAGATAAAGCTATTTTGGGATAAATGTGTTGGGTTTATGTAACCTACACTTTCCATAATACAAAACTATACATTCCCTTTAAGATAAATGACAACATCTTTCAAATGTCATGCCCCTATTGCAGTCTTTTTGTTAAAGCTGTACTAAACAATATTTTTATACAGATTAATTGCCTATATATAATTGTAGAAAGGGTCGCTTATATTTGCAGACCCACAGATAGTGGGCTAATGGCAGGTCCCCTCAGTTTAACAAAGCATTTTTGCATTTTTTACTCTGTTGTTTTGATTTTATGACCCATATCATTTTATTGAATTAATCACGCCAATCAAAAATAAATAAATAATTCTTTTTTTAAAAAAATGAACTATTATCTGTGTGCGGAATCAAATAGCCTACCTTTTGGGAACAGATATAGTTAATGACTAGCTAGAGATGAACATAGTGGACCGAACGCTAGCTAAAAAGCTCGATATTACTGCAAGGAATTGGTGGAGAAGTGAAACAAAGCTAAGAGAGTTAGTGATAGACTGCACTCTGTATTGTGCAAATAACTTTGCTAACACGCTAGCCCTAGCAAATTTAGGAGGAGATCATTGTCAGTGACTCTAATTTATGGCTAAACATTTGTGGTAATTTTGAATAAATAGTTATTTTTGACATTCTACTACCAATTAAAACTGCAAACTGACCTTGTAATGTTAGCTGGCGCATGCTAACAACAAGCTAATCATGTTAGGATGTCCATTTGTGTGTCTAGCATTTAAGCTCTACTAAATGTTAGCTTGTGGCTAGCAGCCATCTCTGTGGGGTCAGTATGTAGTAGCTGGTGGTTAAAAGTTGTTGTTGTTTTTTCATTTAATTAGCTGCTTCATTAATTAGCTTAATGGTGTTTTAGCTTGCTGGTTAAGAAACAGAAATGCCCATTTTCAGGTTCACTGTCTACAACTTTATGTACTTTAGCATAAAGATTAAAGCAGCAAATAATCCAAAGTTTCACCTAAAGTCAGAAAATAAGACTGCCAGAACAATGTGCACTCATTTCTATTGTTTTTTTCTTTTCTTAATGGACAGAAAATGTGGTTTTTGTTGTAGTTGCTGCTCTGAGA
This sequence comes from Naso brachycentron, assembly GCA_029874485.1. NCBI lineage: Eukaryota > Metazoa > Chordata > Actinopteri > Acanthuriformes > Acanthuridae > Naso > Naso brachycentron. Next base: position 15,182,513 of record JAQFJA010000004.1, read on the forward strand.
CGTTTGGTCACAGCTGATTTCGCATTTACCTTCCATAGTGGCAAATGAATGGGTGCTATTGGGGTTTGTGATGCAGGTGGAAAGCCGCTTAAATATAGGAGCCACATCAAAAACACTGTGCATGCCTGACATGTCTAAGAGGACTAGATGTTTGATTTTTAAATAATGACTTTCAATAGTTTTTAATAATAGAGCACTGAGTGACTGATGCTTGTAGAATGTAAACAGCGCATGTATCTTGTCTTTTTGTGACGGGCATGTCCTTAACCGTGCTCCTAGCCTTCATCAGTGGTTTTTCTCCTGAACATAATATGGCCTTGTTTCTCTCTAGTCACCCATGAATGGCTGCTTTTCAGCCTCTGTCCTCCTCTTCTCTTTTGTTACGCTCTCTCCATTTCCCTCCTTGTTTCCTCTCCCCTCTCATGCTGTTACCCTGTATCGTCACCTGTGTAATATAATGTTTTATGCTTTGTGACACCTTGCACTGTTCCAGGTTGAACTACAACCTCGATGTTGCTGATAGACTTGCTGATGAACATGCTCTGATTGGCCTCTATGTGAATCTGCTCCAAAACAACCCCAAAACATGGTTAGTCGGTGTGGTGCTGTGCGTGCCAAACACCAGTGGAAACTATTTGCTCTGCTGAACTGTCACCCCACAATCCTTCCCTTTAACTCACCTTATTCTGAGTGTGTTACAGCACTAACGCTGCATGCTTTCAGTTTCAAAGACTAGTCACCCTGAATTTATTGTTATTCCACAGCAGTAGTTGTTTCTGACTGCTTTGTATTCAAAATGGTCAATCAGAGCTTTTATTGTCACCCAGAGACCAGTGTTGATTTGATTCGATTTCAAGGTGAAACTCTTTTTTTTAAATTTGAGTCCTTAAAAGACCTCCTAAGACTACAAATTGTTTCGCATTTGTCGTGTTTAAATTGTGTAACTCCAGATTCTTAGGGCAGATTAGTTAGTTGGTACCAAATATGTTAAACATTTTAAGCTGCCGTTTTTTCTCAGACTTGACTGTTTCTTTAAAAGGCAATCTCTAAAATGAGTGTGTTGTGTTTGGTCCTGTAACCCTTGTGAAAATGAAGAAGGAAATGAAAACTGATGTGTGCACAAACTGATCTTTATTTTAGTATTGGGTATATGGTCTAATTTCCCGTGAAAATTCTATATGTGTATGTGCACTAATATGCTTGCGTGTGTGTGTGTGTTTAAATGCTGGTTGCAATGCGGTTATTTTGGCTATTTGTATTATGTTAGCAGTTTCGTTAAACCCCTTTATAACTTACTGTTTGAGTGTATCTGAGTGCTCTAACTGTATATGTGCTTGCAAATGACTACCATTTCTTTTTCAGTGTTTGCACTATGGCCAGGCCGATATGGGATTTTTGGGGCTGATGCTGAATCTAAATAGGGGAGCAAGAAAATTCCGATATCCCATATGTCAGATATTGGAATGTCATTATACAATAGCAGTGATGTAAATATGTAATGGAGGCAGAGTATTTTAAATCACAGCGTTGAGGCTGAGCAGTCGAAGGACATCAGAGGGAAAACCAGAGGAATTTTTTTCCATAAAATATGACCTGGTTTCACTAAAATTGCTGTTTTGTGTGACGTAGAAGCGTTGATCATTAAGTTCCATTTTCGACACCACGGACCGTGGCTTGACGTTGCATATTGTTGCTTTAATATTAACACATATTGAGAACATATATGCAGATACCAATATATCTGCCATAGGCCAACATCAGCTGATAATATCTGCAAACTGATATATCGGTTGGGCCTAGTTTGGGCTGTATAAAAAAACCCTCTTTGATTTTTAAATAAAAAGTGAATGATTACGTCAAGTAGTAACCCATTAATTCCTGCTTTTGTGGTTTCACATAAGTAGCTCAGTATGACTACGTAGGCCTTTGTTGTAAAACTTCTAAAGCTTTCCTGCAAAAGAACTAACTGACTCTCGCACAAACTAAACTTTCTTTGATTTTTTTTTGCATTTTTTCCCCTGCATCTGCTGTAACTGTGTAGCGACTGTTTTATGTGGCGACTCCCATCTCTGTTTTCCTCTTGATCAGCTTGCTGGAGAGCAGTAACCATCAAGATGAAGAGCACAGTCTTATCGCCCGCTATGCTGCTAGACTGGCTGCTGATGCTGCGGTGAGATATACAGTATATATATATAAGACATTTATTGCACACAATATCATGGCATCTTTCATCTGTGTCTCCTGGCAAAAATATGTCCTTGATGAGAAGAAAGTACCCTACGTTTGTGGTATTTCACCTTCTTATTGCCAAGATGATGAAGGGATTTACAGGCGGTGATCATTTCTGACCTGACTCCTATGCCTGTTTATGCCCTGATCTGGACTTGATGGATGGCTGGTGACTTGACTGTTTTGTTCCCCTCCCTGTGAGATATGAGATAAGGTAGTAGATGACATCATCCAGAGGTAAAGCCAGTTCACGTGATGTCTCTTGCTTGGTTTCACCGACAGGCTCAACAGCAGAGGGTCCCCACAGACCTGCCCTGCTCTCTGGATGCCAACAAACAGCAGAGGCAGCTCATCGCCGAGCTCGAGAGCAAAAACAGGTTAGGGATGACTGCCTCAGTGATACTGTTCCCATCTCTTTGTTTGTCTCATCTCTGCTTTTTTCATTCCAAAAACAAGAAATTCACCTTGAGAATAAAGGGATTTCTGCTCTGACAAAACAAACTCTGAACACTTCAATTTTATCATATTTTTAACTTTTATTAACAGGCAAGCTGTGATATTTTCTTACTTAATATTAGCTTTTTAACGGGGTAACAAAGGTAATGTAATATAATGTATGTATTCTTAATATAAAATAGTCCATCTAAGACAAGTAGAGGCCATTTGTTAGATAGAGTACATTTCATATGCAGTGGCAAATTCAGCGCTTTACGTATTACTTCAATTAAGTGAACTAGGATAAGACAAAAAAAGAAAACCAGTGAAGAAGACTTATCATTGAAAGTAACAGCAACTGTTTCATCACAATGAGAACAATATATAACAGTGAATGAAGCCAAACAAGAGAGGGAAAACTTAAGTTATAGGCAACAGTGAACACATGCATAGGTTTTATACAGCTATTATTAATAACTTTATATAAAGCAATAGATCACATGACTAGAATGTGGTTTCTGTCAGCTTTACAGAGCTTCAAAGGCTCACCTACAATTACTTAGGACTTACAAGGACACTTGAATAGAATGGGGCTATTGTTTATGTAATTCTTTGTAACAATATCTTGAGTTTTCCTCTATGACATGTCTTCATATCTGATGTCTATTGTTGTCACAGCGTTCTTTGTTTTTCTGCCCACGACATCGCTATTTTTTTAGCTGCTAAAGAGCCAGATGTTTCCTTCAGGATTTGGTAAGGACCAAAAACAGCTGAAAAAAAAAAAAAAAGAATATAGAACTTAAATTCATCAGATGGACCCTCCGTAACTGCTAGAAGTATAAAAAACTGAGGTAATGAAATGTGTTCACAGCTTGTTTCTGCTGCCCCCAAGTGGCCAAAAAAGAATCTGTTATTATTCACACATGGTCAGTGTGGACAGTGCCGTAGAGGCAAAGTGCAGTTTTGCCATATTTTCTGTTGACCAAGGATCATATGTACAAACTAATGTGTGAAATATAGTCTGGTCCTTTTTAAATAATTGCATTTGTTTGTGTTTATCACAGAGAAATCCTGCAGGAAATCCAGCGGCTGCGCCTTCAACATGAGGAGGCGTCCCAGCCACCACCTGACAGAGGTCAGCAGAATCCCACGCTGCTGGCTGAGCTACGACTTCTCAGGTAACTTCAGTGGCTTTAGTGCGACACAGTGCAGTGTGTTTGTAATGAATGTTTGTCTTACGCTGCAATACAACGTTCAGTCATTCCTCTAATTGTTTGCCTTTTCCTTAGAAGGACAAAATATATTACAGTGTACAAATGCTCAAACACATTTCTTTCCATATTGCATCTGACGTGGCATTATGGTATCATGGAGTTGTACAACTTGTTCCCTCTATTAGGCAACGCAAAGATGAGCTTGAACAAAGAATGTCTACTCTGCAGGAGAGTCGCAGGGAACTAATGGTGCAGCTGGAGCAACTAATGATGCTTCTCAAGGTACCACAGACGTGCCTTTTATCTCTCTGACTTCACTGTGCTCAAATGCAGAATGCAGTTAAGATGCCTTCATGATTACCGAACGAACACACACACAGACACACACATGCTGTTTTCCTGTAAAGATCAGTGAGGCTGTGGTTTGGTTATAAAGAACAGCGCTATTGCAGCTGCATTTTTATATAATTTAATAAGACTACATAGACATGTGTGCTGTAGTTTGATTTTTGTGGCTTTTTATTTTGAGGCAGCTGGTGGACAATATGGCAAGATAATGAATTTCCCTTGTTTAACAGTTTCTCCCGTCTGTGGGTGATCCTATATCTAATGTAAAGCAAACACTGCACTTTGCAGATGAGGAAACATGTGAGCAGTTTCCCAACATGTCCATTAGAGGGCACATATCTTTAATAATAGGCACCATGTAGGCCCACTGTGTTCACTACAGGATATTTACATACATTATTTAAGATTTTGAGCTATAGTTGAGCTATCTGCTCCTGTGTGCTTCTCATCTGATCAGAAAAATGTAAACAAACCTTTAGCAGCTTTGAAATAATGTATTATCTCGCTGGTGCCTGGCGTTAGTTCTCTGACTCCAGTGCTGAGTTTTTATTATTGTTGCACACACTATTTTTACTTTTTACATTTGTCTTATCAAAAAATGCTCCCTGTAATGCGCATTTTTAAAAATGATGCCACATATACTGCTGATTAGCCGTGTTATATTAAGATATCTCCTGCTGCCGGAGAAGAAGTACAAACTAGTGAACTAGTGAAGAACAGGATATTGAGTTTGAGATCATGCTTCATCGCACCTTACAGGGCAACATGTCTGCCCCCCTCTGTGATGGATAACCTTTGGTGTGAGAATGTCTTCTGCAATCAACAAGACAGGAGTTCCTTAAAGCCTACATAAGCTGCTTACTTTATTAGCTTACATGGGGAGGATATCAGTCTAATTAGCTCCGTGGTTCTCAAACTGGGAGTCGGACCTGCCTGCCGAGTCATAGAGTCAATATGAAAGGAATTGCATGAAACAAAGTTGCATAAATATGATTTATGTTGAGAAAAAAAACAAACACACAATTGTCAATGCTACTGTGCTAATCCTTATTTCCCTAAAATTTAACTTGCATCCTTTTTTGTTAGTAGTAAGTCTTTTTCAGCATCTAAAGGGACACATGCCATAAAAACATTGAGAACCATCAAATTAGTTTAAAATGAGCCTTTTTAATCATTAAACTTGAATGAAGAAGCCACATATTTGTCATAACTGAGAGGAAAAAGTCATTAGATTTACTTTTTAGGAAGACTTAATAGGATGTGGGTCTTCTTGTAGTGAAAAAAAAGGGGTTTAAAAAGGGACGCATCATCCAAAAAGAGTAAAAACAAAATAGGTGCCCGACAGAAGTGTCAGTAAGAAAACAGAAAAATAGAGTCTACACTCTAGATGCTGCTTCAGTTAATGTTTAATGGGATCTACACTACAGATTTACATATTGTCCCAATGGAAGACCTGCCAGTGGATCTGAGAACGTTAACAGGCTGTTCTGTTCAAATGTGGATCATCAAGAAGTGCCTGCTGTTACACATTTAATTCAATTCAGTTAAACTTTATTGTCCACAATGTGTAAATTTGCCTTTGGTTTCACCATAATGCATGTCATAAAATCATAGGATCAATGGAAAGATATGACAGTACTTTGTTCATAATGATAAAAGTAAAAGAAAAAAGCTCATTATGATATTATATAGCTCATATGATAGTGATGTCACATATACCCCTAAAGGAACCTACAGGCCAAAGTTAGCACAAACTAAGGCTCGATTTGGTCTGCCAGATTTTTTTTTCTTAATTAAAAATAATCTGTTTATTTTTTGTGTTTATGCTATTCTTTTGAGGGTAAAAATGCTCTTTAAATATGAAGGATAACTTATTATTAAATGTGCTTTTACCTTGTAGCACTTTGAGATTTGTTCCAAATGTAATGTGCATTACAAAAAAAATGTATTATAATTTTTTGTAATCCGAGCAGGGTGGGCAGAGTGACACTTTTAACAGGAAGACAGTTAAATCAGTTGCATCCAAATACAATACAGGAGGTATTTTGTGCGTTGTCCACCATTAAGTTTCACTTTGGCCCTCCAAGGTAAAAAAGTTGGGCACCCCTGTGTAAACATGTCTCCTGCTGCCAGACAAGAAGTCCAGACAGACTAGTTAAGAACAGGATATTGAATTGGGATCATGCTCCATTGCACCTTACATGGCAACATGTCTGCCCCCCTCTAAGATGGATAACCTCTGGCGCGAGAATGTCTTCTGCAGTCAACAAGACAGGATTTCCTTAAAGCTTACAGAAACTGCTCTCTGTACTGGCTTAAGTGGAGTGGATACTATTATAATTAGCCTAAAAGGATCAATGTTAATCCATTGAAGTTGCATGGGGAAGCAACAATCTTGTCCCATCCTGGGGCAAAAAGAGAGTTTTTTTAGAAATACTCTGTGCAATGTGGTTGTTGCTCATGAGCCGTAAAAACTGTTTTTCAGCTGGAAGAGGAACGGAAACAAGCTGTAAGTGTGTGAGAGAGACTTGAAGTATGATTTTAAATGATTGCAAGCATGTTTGAAAAAACATCCTCCGCTGTTGTTGGGTGAAAACTTTGTGTTTGCAAAATGATTGCATTTTTTCAACACAAAGAGGTGAATGTATTGTAAATCTTCAGTTTATCTGAAATTTAATTGATCACCGGGCAGCACTAATTTGCTTGGTTTGGTCTGTTTGGGAATAATTGAAACAGCTTTGACAGAGAAAAACTTATTTAAACAGCATGTCGAATAAACATTGAGCTTAATGACTTCACATACCATACATTTCTAACGCGTGTAATGTTTGTTACTTCTAAAGCTATTAGGACAAGTGCAGTTGACTTAAAACAGAGCTGAACTGTTTGTAGCTCTTTTTAAATTAAGATTATTTGCTATAATTTGAGTGCTGGTTGTGTGTTGCATTGCTCGTAAAAGATTTGCTTTAATAAGAAACCTTTTGATTCAGATTATTTTGTCTTCTTTTAACCTTCCCGCCATTTCAGCATGTTTTGTCACAAAGGCTGCCACTGTGGCTTGAGTTAACCCCTCAAACAGTGTGTGTATGTGTTGCAGACTCAGGGTCCTGGCTCTCCACGCTCTTCTCCCAGCCACACCATCAGCCGGCCGATCCCCACACCAATCCACTCGGACTCTGCCAGCACGACCCCGACTCACACACCTCAGGACTCACTCATGGGCGTGGGAGGGGATGTTCAGGAGGCCTTCGCTCAGGGTAACGCAGTCACACACACAAGCATTTGCTTTTGGATATGGAGACCAAAGTGTGTTCGGAAGCTGTGCTTAATCACATTTTTAAACTATTTCAAAGGTCCACGGAGAAATTTGAGAAATGACCTACTCATTGCTGCTGACTCCATCACCAACACAATGTCATCACTGGTTAAGGAGCTCAATTCAGGTAAAAATGACAGTAAAAGGCTGGATTCTGTTGTCTGAGTTTTTAAACAGCAGCTGTTTAAAAGGCCTTTTTCCACAGAAGGTGGAAGTGAGACTGAGAGCACTGTGGATTCAGACTTTGGACGTGGTGACCTGTTGGCCACAGCCTCTACAGACCCCTTCTTCACTTACAAACCAAGGTGCGTATCACACATGCTGCCTCATTTGACCTGACACACCTTCAAACGGTTCATTGTGGCTGCTTAACCTGTGAAACTTGTCAGACACACCCTCCTTCTTCCTCCTTAGAGTTTATTTGCTCTGTTGCCAACTTTGCCATTAGAGTTGCTTTGTTTCCTACAGATGTGCCAGATTGTTTTTACATCATATCATCTCAGTTTCTGCAAACACCTGATTGGAATCAAGTGTAATGTTTGTTATAAAAGAGTACAAGTTTGTGGATCTGTTGACTATACTTTTTAAAATAAATGATGTTACTGGAAATAAAAAATAATTATTTCCTGTGGTTCTTTGGTCCCAATGCCTCCAGTTTTCGGGTGCATCTCAGATCTTGTGTCTTCTGTGTTAAACTGGTGTCATAGGAGTGCCAGTGCTGCCGAGGAGGAGAGCTTCGAGAATGATCTGGAGCAGCAGCTGGAGGACGAGCTCAAGATGGAGGAGCTAATGAAGCACAGACAGGAAGCAGACAAAACATGCATGGTGAGACCTTACTGGAATGAGGAGGTGACGTAACGTGTGTTTTAAATTATTAGCTTAATTGTGCTCAGTACATGTTTTAACCTGCTTTATGTTTTGGTGGTGATGGTGTGCAACAGGTGACGCTGCAGCAGTGAGCGTGTTCGTCAAGGGGACTGGTGAGTATCTCAAACTCTCTGTGACAGTTTGCAAGACTTTCATAAACACTTGAAGTGCACATACTCTTACATGAAAGCTTAAACATTTAAAAATCCACCAAAATGTTCACATTTAAAACCAAACATGCAGGATTGCTGAGCCTTTAACTGCTAAAGGGATAATTTGTTCTTTGATGTAGAGTTATATGAGTCATGTATGCCTAATCACTGTATTACCTTTGGTAGGTAACTATCAGCTTGCCCTCTATCCATGGGTTCCACAGCAGACATCTTGAGGACCAACACAGGTGTGACCAATGAATGGCTTCATTCCATTAAGTGTCACAACAAGCCAGGTCAATGAGTGACCATACACAGTACCAGAGCTCTGGAACAAGCTCAACTAAATTGAAGCAGCCATCGTTAATGTCAATAATTTCACCTGCACCTTTCCTGCTCTGACAACTCATTGTGTCGGCAGGAAACAGATCATAGTATGACTGTCAATGGTAACACCAACATGTCTTTTAGCCACCAACAAGACTAGCCACCTGAATACGTGTACTCTACACTTTTAAAATTTTTGGCACTTTACATTGCTGTCAGACAGCCGTTTGCTTTGGTACTACATTCCCTCAACCGTGCAACATCTGTATTCCTACGCACAGTCGCAATTTTAAAAGTGTAGCATACATGTAAAGGAACATATATACTTAAGGTGGGTGTTCTTGTTGGTGGCTTAAAGACGTGTAGCTGTTGGTAGCATTACAGCAATGCTACGATCTGTTTCTTGCTCCATACAGAGGGGGAGCTGACAGTTATCTACGGTGGGCAAGACACTGACCAGGCATAAGTGCCTCACACAACCCCACATAAAAAATATAAATTTATCCCTTTAACATGTAAAAGCACCAGTTGTGTAAATACAACCCACTGATCAGGACATGCATGCCACCAGCAGTCACAAACACTGATGATAAGTCATGCTGTTATTAACAAGCTGCTGGATTTTTGCCATTTATTTGCATGTTTACATGCATATTAGTATCCTGGGGCATAGTTTGGTTTATCAAAACTAGAGTAAATGCTGGACACAATTCGTCTAATGCTAACACACTTTCCTTTCTTTGCTGTATATGTTCAGAACTTCGATAACATTACATCACATCAGGCTGTCAGTAGCATGCTCTATGTCCTCCGCAGGTGAGCAATATGAAAAGCACCAACAGTAGAGGACACTGGATGAGACACACTGGGCCAACGATACAGAGCACTGAAGATATGAAGAACTTAAGTTGAGCAAATGGCTGAATCCAACCATAGAAAACATTTATGTAAAGATATATATTTTTAACCAACCACATATTTAAAGTAATACTGTGAGCTGATGTAAAGAGATGGATTAGTGAGCTGTCTATTATACCACAGGTGCCATAAAAAAAACACATGACTTTGGGGAATTATTTCATAATTTTTAGCCTTTTTATATGAGTTGTCGAACAAAATGTATAAACACACTGTTAGTGCACGGTGGCAAACCTGATTCTTTCAAATTCTCATGTTTCTGAAAACAGTGAAGCAGATTTAAGTGTTTGTTTGTCATCTGATTTTAAAAAATAAACCTGAGATAACGCTGGAGTTGGAGTAAGGGATGATACAATTTGCAATATTTTGTAAATGTATAACTCAGACAGATTTTATGGCTATTCCATAGATTTCTTACTGTTGCTGTTGCGTGGCTTTTGTATTGTTTTTTTGGACTTGTTTTTTGGAGCAGACCGATCAGATATGTTCGTTTTACTTGATGCATTAGTTATATGAATGCACACTGCCTTAGCTGATTGGATGATCTCTCTGAGGAGCTCATTCAAACTGTCAATGCAGCATGTAGCTAACAGCAAAACACACCTGCTCAGCAGCAATGCGAGTTGTTCACTGGACAAATGAGGCCAAACTCATTCAATCTGATGCTGGGAAGTGATTTTGTCTGCATCTATGTGCACTGTCTACATATAAAATGTCATTTGAATATAAGGTATAGATGGATTGGTTCTAGTATCTGGGATTGTTTTAAAAAAGATGTAACATGGAGGCTTCCAAATTAAACTCAAAGGTTTACACTGGTAAGGGCATTGAACAAATTGTGTTTACTATCAATGGTTTTATGAATTAAGGGTCAACCAGATCATTTGCCATTGTTTCATTTCACACAAATCTCTGTGTGACTTGCACACCAACATACACACTCGATGTATTTTCAGAGTGTGTCGGAAACTTGGTCACTTTGGGAAAAGTAGCAAGCCAATCCAAAACCATACATGTGTGAAATATCTCTAGTTTGATTTTATGAGCAAGTTCATAGCAGTGATTTTGCATGGTGGTGATGCATAATAAAGTGTTGACACAATGCCACAGTTGTCGCCTATGAACTCCTTCTTTCTTGATCTTTTTCCATTCCAGAACGGCACACTTCAATTGGCTTGCTTTGGCAGTGCACATTTATTATCTGTCATAAATGCACTGTTGGCTGCCCTCAACCTATTGTCTATAATTCATCACATAGAGCCACCGTTTGAGGTAACATAAAAGCAGCCATCCAGCACTGAGTCTCATAGTCAGGTGAATATTAGGGAGGAGAATTTTGCTCTCAGGCTCAGGCAATATTTTCAGCAAATAAATTAACTGACATCATTATTTATTACTGTTATAGTTGTTAGTAGTAATAGTAGTATAGTGCTTTTAAAAGACATAAACACGAGCCTGTCCTTTGCATTATCAACACAGTTTGGCAAAATAAAATCTTCTCACAAACGTCCTTTCTTTATCTGATTCATGTTGATGATGATGATGATGATGATGATCAGTATAGTCGCCAAATTGCTAAAATAGTGAAGGTTTTAATAGCAAGCATCTTCAAGCTATCTTTTGCCTCAAGTCCATTACTGCACCCTGGTGTTGAAACGTGAGTAGTGCAGTTGTGTCCGCGGCTGAGAATCAGTTGTTACGTTAATTACAGATGCAAACTTTGCGTCCCGTTTTTCCCTTTGTGAAAAACCGTGTTGCTTTTATTTGGCAAAAAAAGCATTTTTTTTTAAATCAATATATGTATATGTATTATTTTTAGATTATTCTGTGTATCATTTTTTTGTATTACATGTGATACTTTAAGAATTCATTTGAGGGGAAAAACTGAGTTGGTCTCGACTGTTTCAGTGTTGTGCAGTTTACACATATGTGTTCGTTTAGGGATAAATATTGCCTTTTTCCGTCGGAAAAGTGATGTGACACGGAGCGACAAGACGGAAAGCTGTCGGCTGTCCGGCAGGATCACCGCATCAAGAAGCGACTGGTCAATCACGACAGATGTAACGAGCCAGCCAATCAGGTGCAAAACCGGTGACACGGCGACCAATCAGCTGCCACCTCTCAGCTCTTCGTCTAGTGAGTTTGAGGGTGGGGTGACTCAGCCGGAAAACAGCAAATTTTAACACCTTGTAACCTGCGGTGCGGTTCGGAGTTCGCTGGTGAGTCAAATTTGGCATTGCTGGACACTTGTATTTCATAATTTGATTTGAAAATGAATGTAATGGGGTAGAAATGCAAAAAAGGGAACGTATTGACGTGTGTGTCGGTGGTTTGTACGGTGATGTTACGGCGGGTCAGGACATATGTCTGCTGTCACTTCTCTGACAAAGTCTTGACAGGAACAAAATTAGCTTACGGTAACTTGGCAGTTAGCTGAACAAGATATTACGTTTCTGTCGTCACTGTAATCACCGTCTGCTCTGTAAAACTCTCCTCCGTTACTCTGTTGGCGTAACAGCTTGCTTGTACTCCTAGTTTCCCATTTAAATGACATTTCCAACACAAACCTGTGCTAGCTTCATTAGCTAGTTTTAATTCACTGCAGCTAGCTGTACGGAGGTGCTTTAACGTGAAACTCTCAGACATTAGCAAAACTCATTAGCAACGACTATTAAAGCTAACGTATGGCACAGCAGTGACTTGCACCGGCGACAGACATCAAGAAGAAGAGGTGACCATGAACCTTCTTGGTCTCTTGCAACATTTCCCGTTCAAATTTGCAGATGAAAACTTTATCGAGACTCATATTGGATCCAAAGGAATGACTAAAATAATGTTATATCAGTGTATGATGTAAGACATCATCAGTGCCTTCTCCTCTCTGATGCTGACTCTCACTGTCCTCATTTTGGTTGTGTTTAAGGTTCCCCTCAGTGTTTGTTCACACCCCCATCCTTTAAATTGAAACCATCTTCTGTTCAAGAAATCTAGAAACCTGAATAGTAACCTCAAAAACCTGTAAA
>JAQFJA010000004.1:15211160-15223232 GCA_029874485.1 Naso brachycentron
CTTTTAGCCTGTTCAGGGTTAGTCCCATTGGTGTAGCAACTCGTAAATACTCAGGAAAAAAATGTCTGATCATAGATCTGTCCGCTCCTCATAATGGACCAGTCCCTAGTATGAGGACCCAGTGCAAATTGCATGGAGCTCCAGTGACAGTGAACGGTCTGATGATGAGAAGCCGAAGCAGCCTCTGTCCAGAGTCGTGGCTCAGCAGCAACAGCATCCACCGAGAGCCGGGAGACCCACAGCTCCCCTCCAGTCTTACACCGGAGCACTGCGCATACTCAGCACTGATAAAGGTAAATGAACGTTGTTACATGCTGGATCATATTAGATTATTCTCAATGTGCATTGTGCAACATTGCTTTCCAAGAGCTGATCTTTGTTTTCAGTCTCATACTCCACTTGGTCTAAAAGATTCATTTGACTTGGACAATTTATTATTAACTTTGGGAACAGTTGTTTGACAAAATGATTCTAAAAGTATAGTTTATTTTGGGGAATGCACTTTTCTGCCTTCTTGTAGAGAATTAGGTTAGAAGTTTGACATCACTCCTATGTCTGCATGTCAAATACCTCTGTGATGTCGTAAGACAACCACCATAGACTCTACAGTTACATGCTTTTATGCATTAACAAACAAACAAAAAGGGAAAAAAATATGATATGTTAATTAGGGAGTTCTAGATAAACTGGCATGCGGCCGAGCTGTGTCCCATTGCTTTCAGTTTTTGTGCTAAGCTAAGCTAACTGGCTGCATGATGTAGCTTCACTGGCATAACTATCAGTGATTTTAATCTTCTTATCTAAACTGTGCCGTGAAGCGTATCTTCCAAAATGTCAGACCTTCCTTGAACTCGGCATTCACTTTGTAATTTTTCCACATTTTGCCTCTGTCTCTGTTTACTGTTAAAGGAGTTGGCTCGGTTGTCATCATGTGACCCAAGTAAGAAACTGTGGTCACTTGATAACAAGTGAGAAATCTTCATTCACTACCAAACAGATTTAAAAATAACAGTAGCTTTCGAAATCCTTTGTTTTGAGGTATTATTATTCAACTTGTTTTCGTTTCTTCCTTCAGATGATCTTCCTGTTATTGACACAGACAGTGATCTGAGTGATTCAGAGGAAGATGTTGGAAAAGAAAGTGGGCAACAAATCTCCGACTGTGAGTCAGAGTGCTTCAATGAAAAACAAGAAGATTTACCTCTTAAACCTACAAATGTGAGTGAACTGTACCCTAATGGTTTTTGTTGCTTCCAGGCAACCATGTGTGTTTGAAATCACTGCCAATTTAATGCACCCACACAACAATGCACTTCTGTCTAATCTGTAGGCGGTCCAGCATGGCTTTTTTTCTCCAGGGTGTTATGCACCTAAATGAACACTAGACGGGGCCACACAGCCTCTTAAAATCTATACAGCTATCTGAGTTCAGTATATGTTTTCAATTACAAGTGTTCAGCTGACTGCCAGTGTATGCACTTTTCCTAGAAGTAGTACCATGAGTGTCAGTACTTTTCCTTCAGAGTCAAGTGAGATACCAGATGACATTCTGCTCTCATTTTAAGACTGATGAGCTTTACCATCAGTTTTAACTTGTTGGTATGAACACATATGCTTCAGTGTATTTAAACTAACTGTTGTTATTTTGCATTTTACTCTAGGTCTTCATATTTGTGTTGCTTCAGTTGTTTTAATTTATTTATTTATTTATTTATTTAGTACATTAAGCCACTGCACCACCAGGTGGAGTGCTGGTTGGTTGTAGCCAACATGTCCTGAAAGGCCCTTACAGGCTCCAGCCGGCATTGACCTGCACTCTTTCTAGACTCAAGTTCTGTTCCAAACTGTCAAAGTTCACACACTAAGGTAGCAATAACACGTCGACGAGTTTGGAGGACAATGCTGCCACTTACTCAGTGACTCACAGCAGACAGAAGATAATAAAACAGTTATTGTGGGAAAAGTTTATTGAAGACAATTGTTGGCTTTTGATCTCCTGAAACTCAGATTTGTCAAGAAATAGATTAGTTTCAGTCGTGTTATTTCTGGACCGTGAAAAACTGCAAAGTTTTAAATCATCTTTCAAACAAAAATACAAACTGTTTGATGCTTCAGCTTCTTAATTGTGGGAATTTCCTCCTGTTTTTGTGTTACATTACAGAAAATTTGAACATATTTTAGGGCTTTGATTGTAATTAAGACAAAACAAGTTCACTGTTACGATACTATTAATCAAGAAAATAATTAGCAGATCAATCAAGAAAATAATAAGCAGATCAATCAAAAATTAAAATAATCATTAATGCAAGATGATACATGCACTTGAAACACTGCTTTTGCTTCCTCATTCAGCAAATATATTTGGGTTATCGTGGTAGTCAATCTTTTGTGGGTTCTCCTGTATGCCAAGGAGATTTGGATTGGTTTTTCCTTCTCAGAAGTCATTCAAGAACAGTGTTTGTCCAAGGCAGGGCTGGCATGGAGAGAATGTGTAAGGAGTGGTGAAGGTTTTTGTTCAGGTTTAAGACCACACGCAGCATTTTGTTGATGCAGTACACGCTACAGGCACACTCTACAACTAGCAATTGATCAGCTTGATGTGGCCAAACTGCGAAGTAGATGCGGTTTTATGAAAATATCCTTGAACCACATAGCGCCGGTGGAAGCCAGTTATCATCTAAATCAGCTCAGCGCTGTACCGTATTGCGCCCGCTATTTGTACTCAGATATTCATTTGTGAAACACAAGATGAATTTAAGTAACCTGTATCTTGTGATGAAGCTCTGAGTTTGCAGGCTATGTGCCGAGAGGAAGCCTGTAGACAGATTAGCATCACTGCGGCAGACCTAGCTACTTCCTCTTGTCACACTTAAATTTGCTGCTATCAGCGCTCTGGGGTCAAACAAGATTTAAAATTACCTAACAGCAGGTTTGTGGTCAGAGGCCTGCGAGAAAAGCCAACTCTCAGTCCTTTTTTTAAGAAAACATGGTTTCATTAAAATGGATTGCATGTGATGTTTTTGACAGATTGAATGCTCTTCCCTCAATGCATATTCAGCAATGTTCAAGGACCATATCAGTCTAGTTTAACTTCTCACCATAAGCAGAGGTCGACCCTATCCTCTGCAAATGTAAAAATCAACCACGTGTATAATTTAGTAGATCCCAGACTGCATTTTTAAACTCCGTTCACTGCCATTCATGTTGAAACAGAGTAAAGAAACACTATAGGACACCAGAAAGTTGCGAGGTGTAGTAATTCACCTTTCTCCATCTTCACCTATCTGGTCAAAAATCACTGAGCGAGAGAGAGAGAGAGGTTCGCCGTAATCTCTTGAGCTGAAAGTCGTTGCGCCTGGAAAAACAGTTCCTTACAAGCGCTGCCTTCCTAGCTCGATTATTGACGTGAAGAAGGATTTTGACACAGACGTTCTTTTTAAATAACGTCACACATTTTCAGGTAATTTCTGCAACGTTTTTACTGAATATGGGTAAAATACTAACCAACACAATATCTCATAGATAAAAATGCGTGCCGTTTATGTAACCAATGTGGCCGATGTTGACGACAGACAATTAGATGTAGTAACTGGCATGGCTCTCTGAAGGCGTTTGGTATGAAGAAATTTCTAAAGCAGTTCAGAATTAAATTTTAGCATGATACAGCAACACATAAACTAATTTTATATTTTTGTGCTGCCCAGAAAGCATGCTTGCACGCTGAAAATTGTAAATCAAACCAGATCTAACAGGATACAGAGAAGATCCCAGTCCAAGTCCAAGTTTTATTCTGCAGTTAAATACACCACTGACTCACTTCATGAATATCTGCCAGATTTTTATGTTATTGTACTGGCGTGGAAAGCGGACAGGCGGAGCTATGGGGGGCGACGTTGCATTTCAAGGCCAAAGAGGATGGCCACTTCCCAGATGAGGTGTGTCAAAAGGGTCAACGACCTCCACCACATAGGGGCTACGCTAGATCAGGACCGTGTCAACAAAGCCTGACTCTAAACATCATCTTTACTACTGTTTGCACAGGAAAACATGTGAGTGGATGAGGCTGTGCGGAGCTGTGTACAAGCGCTTGGTGAAAACATTTTTGAGCCGGGGCCAGGAACATAGTGTTCCTTATTCTCTGTAGCTGGTTAGAGTGTGACGTTTACTGGCACGCTGCCAAGCAGGGTCAAGTTGATTCAAATAGGAAAGCACACTGGCTGACAGAGCCTGGTATGCTGGTCTTGTCTGCACATGACAGGAACTCAGGTTTCTCGTGGATTTTTCCATGAGAACAGATTCCCTCAGGTGTAGTGAGCGGTGATGAAGCAAAAAAGATTGTTTGTCACTGTGTCTTGTGAATTAATCAGCCTGACAGTACATCAGTTTACCATGTCCATCCACGTTGTCATCGAGTTTATTAGTTTAGTTTCATCTTAAATGATTCACTATTAACTTACTCTGGGCTATAAATGTCTAATGTCCTTATGATATATAAAAACATTTAATCTGTGACTTAATGTTGTCAAATTTCATTTCAACATGACATATTTCAAAATTAAGCACAAATTTTTTTAAAGTAAATTAATAATTTTGACTTAATCCCTAGATGCCAGAACTAGAGATTTCAGGCAATGCGTCTGATGGTGAGGACATTGACCACACATTGACCTCGAGCAGGCTGGACTCTCAGAGCTCTCTTCTCCAAACTGGTGAGGGCAGCAAAAGGTCAGTGAGTGACTGGGTCAGATCTGCTCAGGCGATGCTGCAGACGCCTCAGAAACCAATGAACAGGCAGTTGAAGACCCCAGAAGACTCCGCCAAAAAGAAACGGAAATTTCAAAGGTTTGGCTGTTCTCGAAAATCACTTTAAGAATGTAACAGTTTAGCTTTTTGCATTTATAGCGTGGACGCATAGCTTTGATGCATAGAATAATTTTTTTTCAAAATTGTTATATGCATCAAGTGTTAAACTGCATCGCCTCATTGTAAGAGGAAACAAAGTAACAAGACATGTTGCTCGCTGCCAGATGACAGACAGACTTTGGCGGCAATGTTTCCACAGCAGAACTGATGATAAAAGGGACACCTGGTGTCATGATGTGGGTGCTAAATGTCATTGCCATCTCCTAGCCCACCAAATCTGACAGATGGCTATCTGCTGTCTTCGACAGCTTGTTATGTTGCATCATTTTTGTTTGAAATAAACAATTTTGAACGTGCTTTTGTTCGAGCCATGTGTGCTGTGTGGGTTTTACAAGTAACATTTTCTGTTTACCTCTGCGTGCACAGCGGAGGTCTTGCTGAGAGGCTGAATAGACTGCAGAGCAGACAGAGGTCAGCTGTGAGCTTCTGGAGGCATCAGTCCATCTCTGACACGTCAACAACAACAGGTGAATAATGTTAAAACCACAGTATCGTCCACAGTTAAGCTCAGCATGTGCAAACACATTCACCACTGAATCATTATTCACATTTAGTGATGAACATTGATTTGTGAGTGGGATGAAGCCAGTCTCTAAGCAGGCATTATTCTTTCTGTATGTAATCACATAAAGAGGCCCGCTGGCTGTACGTTGATCGCTGTGGCGCTGAACTGTGAACTCAGTATGTAGGTGACAGGAAACTGCTTGCCTAGGTCTTTTTCTCTTTCTTTTTTTTTTTTTTTCCTTTCCGTGGTTTACCATACCACTTTTGTTCATTCGTTGTTTAGTACCTCTTTATAATAGGACACCAGCAGTGGTTTGAAGACTACCGTTGATGGTGGAAAAAGAAAACACCCACCTGATCCGACTCTGTGGTCAGTTGATGGTTTGATTAGCATGATGTTTATAAAGTTGAATGCAGGGCTAAAGCATGCAGGTTTACTGTTTTGTAAGTCTAGTCAATATTAGGTGTTACTGCATTGAAGACACCTGATTCTGTTTATGTAGAGCTTTGAAAACAATACATTCTGATGGTTGTCATTATTAAACGTGACAACCTGTAATTTGGCACAAAATGAAACTTACTTGGAAGTTTAGTCATTTCGTTTTGTCGTCAATAACAAAACTGTTTCCAGACTAGACCCTGCTGTTTTGAAAACCTTGTTTTAGTCCTTTTGGCGTGTTACGTAAGTGAACGTGCACATGCACATGGGACTTTGACTTATTTCCTGAAACAATACTCTGCCTAAGTCTTATCAGATCGACTATCTTAATATTGGCCTGCTGCAGGTGGTTATTGTGATTATTTTGTAATCTGAGACGCAAAAGCACAAATGATGCACTCAGTCATGTTTGGACAAATGCGAGCTAGCACATAATAACCCTCGAGCGATCCCTTAGATCTCATGTACTCTTTATGATATTAAAATCCTCCCTCTGGCCTCTTTCAGGGATCGTTAACGTACAGACACCGAACTGCACTGACTGCGTGCTCTCATGTTGCTTTTTCACAATTCGGTCCAATAAATTTTACATACAGAATTTCACACACAGCCAAGTTGCTCTCTTATCTCAGTTTGATTTATAGCTGCAGGGCATTGTCTTGATTTGCTCCTGTTAATCATCTTTGTCTGTTTATTGTGTAGGCCAAAACCGCAGTCTGTGCCATGGTAAAATTCCAAACATTTGCACACTCACCCAGAGGGATTCGCTGCTTTCATATCCAACCCAGCCTTAGTCAGTAACAGCTTTTATAGTTCTGCAGTGCGAATTGTTCTGATGCGAAAAGTGAATTACTCACATAAGGCATAATGAGTCCCACAGAGAGAAAGAGTCCGTGAGAGCGCAAGGACGCTCTGTACGCACACAGAGGCATGTACACCGAAACAGACACACACTCAATATCTGTTTTGTTGTTGCTCTGCTCTCCAGTGGACAGGCCTGGTGTGTTGGTGCTCGAGGTGCTGGAGGTTCAGGAGGAGTGCAGCATGCAGCTGGCGCACTGTGAGCACCACCAGCCCCTGGGAGAGGGCCACCAACACAGTAACCCCGTCTCTGCAGAGAGACCCCGTGTGCTGGTGTTATTTAACAAAGAGACTGCAGCCCAGCTGATCCCTGCAGCCAGAGATATCATCCACATTTATCCACCGTGGTGAGAGGATGCAATATATTACTTTCTAAAACTCCCCTCAACTTATTGTAACTTCACCTGCTTGGCCCACACTGTGCAAAATGATGAATGTGCAGACAGGATTCTACACTCGAGTATATGATTTTAACATGCAAATACGTGATTGATTTATATCTGATTTAAATCTCACTGTTATGTCGGGTTTTAAGTATGAAAATGCATTGTTATCAGCTCACAGTGGTAAGCAGCAAAGACCCAGATGTGGGGAACAGTCCGTCACACACAGGGCAGAAAGGGTGGGAGGAGGCAGGGATGTATTTTTTTTAGATTGTTTTGGAGTTGGAGTGAGGCAGCAGTTGACTCCAGCTGTTGGGAGTTTGGGTTGAGTGTGCTCTGGAATATCCAAGCTGGCGGAAGCACAGGGGCCTCCTCAGCGCTCTGACGTCACGAACAGCTCCAGGGAATGCTTCACATTCCTCTTCCTGGCAGTAGTTAGGTCATTTCCAGCAATCCGGGGAAAAAACACAGTAGGATTATTTTCTGGAGAATTTGGGAGCAGAGTGTGGAGGGAGCCAAAGGACTGAGATTGAAAACACATGGCGGTTTGAGAGTATCTCTGGCTGTAGCACCTCTCCTTCCCTGCTGATTTCTATTCCTGAAATCACAAGATAGAGTAGGGCCCCCACCATACACACTTTCTAGGCTTTCAAAGAATTGCATTTCATCTGAACAGGCATCCTTAAATCCTCTTTTGTTTGTGTAAATTACTTTCAGAAGTTTCAGCATTTGTTCTATATTTAAAATCCGTCAGTATTTAACTCAACAAAAAAAGAATCTAAATCATTACAAAACAAGAAGAGCCCATGACAGGCATAATATTCTCAGAAGATTTATTTATCCAATTTCTTAAACTTAGACAAGAGTGGAAAAACCCGGAATTTAGAGCATGAGTGCATTTGGAAAAATTCCTCTTATCAGTTTCCGGTGTGACACTCGAGAGGTTCGCCTCCCCCATGATTCCTGCAGTGAGTTGGTTGACTCCTCCCACCTCCCACGCCTTGTTGTGAGTGGGCAGAGGCCTTAGCGGAAATACCTGCAGATATTATTCACTTGCAAGCTGTGACGCCAGCAGCCGGAGCCACTCCTTAACCTGGCTACCTGTCTGATGATGACAGCTGCCCACTCACCTGTTAACAATGGGTCACACTTCCTGTTCAGTCACTGTACCTGTTCTCGCAAAGAGAACGTTCTGCTCTACTAACAGTAAAGCTTTCACTGATTGCTGCTCTCTGATCAGATGTTGGACTGATATACTGAGCTGTGAAGCAACTTGAGTGGAGGAAGTACTCTCTTATACTGTTTACCACTAGTACTAATAAAAAAAAAAAAAACAGGTAGTAATGCCACACTGTGAAAGTACTCCACTACTGCATTCAAAATCTTTACTTGAACAAAAGTATTTAAAATATGAAAGGTATAATCAGATTTTAATTAAGTTGATTTATACAAGGAAACTGATTTGGTGCAGGTGTTATAACAGCAAAATAAAGAAATATAACTGCAATAAAAGCAAAAAAAGATAATAGCTTAGGAAGAGATATTATAGTGAATAATAATAGTACAATAGTTCTGACACATTAATCATTAAACTGATGTATTAACACTTATTTTTCTGGCTGACAAAGAGCTTATTATAACTGATTTAAATGCTGCCAGTAATTTAGTGCAATTAATTAATTTTCAGTCAGTTGACTGACACATGAGTCATCCAGGTGTCTGCATCATCAAGGTAAAACATTCAGTTCCAGGAACTGTACGTACAGTCAGATGGGATCAAGGACAATACAAATAAATAATATTGGCAGTTGTAAAGATGAAGTTATGATTCTCAAGTTATTTACTCAGTCAGCGGTGTTGATTTAAGCATACCGTGAGGCTGTTGTTCATACAAATATGTGTGAATATGTCCACCCACTTCCTTCTTCCTGTGCTGTTACCATTGAACATCCGTCTGAGTATCTATCACATGAACGTGTAATCATTTCTACAGCCAGTTATCGGCATATATGCTGCACTATGATTTGTAAAAGGACAGATTATATACACTTACTTATATCAGTGATGTTCGAGTTAATATTAGAGGCACCTGTCAGTATAAGGTTTCCAACATGACTATAGCATTTAATTAACTCCTCTTTTTTTTAACCAAAACTGGACTTCTTTGTCTTTTTTGCCAGGTGAACGTTACTCTAGACTTGAATATATAATCTGGTAATTTGAACAATAATCTCTTCCACTCTGTTTTCATTTAACATCTAGGTTTTCATTTAACATCTAGGCAAGTTGTTTTTACCTCTTAATCTGTGTTTGATTTCCCTGGCTCATCTATCACTGCAGGTTAGAGACGAGCTGTGACATGTCCTTCAGTTCCAGTCACAAAGTGCAGTTGGCTCTGAGTCAGTGATAAGCCATCATCACACGATTTATCCATGTCACAAGTGGAAAGAATGGAGTCATAATTCAGACTTATCACAAACAACATGCCATATAATTATCTGGCTGTTGTTCAACTTCTTTTGTTCTCAGGTACAGTTCGACTCAGGTGTGTGTCATTACCTTAATGACCTCGAGCATGTGACCAGAAATGTTTTCCTGCAGATTTTGAGGATTAGTTCTACATCTCATTCTTGGCACACACAGGTGGAAACTGAAATCTGTGCTGGTGATATTTAAAATTAAACCACAACACAGAAGCATTTCAGGTCACACATTTGCATCTTTTTTGGGGTTTGGGTTTTTTTTGGTTTTTTTTTGTTTGTTTAATGTTTTTTTGTTTGTTTGTTTGTTTGCCAGTGAGCTCTGTTTGATTTTGATTTAAGGCAATTTTTTTCCATGGATGATGTCACATTTGGAAAGCGTCTTTATCAAACTGTGCAGCCCTGTGAGGTGCAGCCTTTCGGGAACCTCAATTACATGGAAAATGTGTGTTTTACGTCATACAGATGCATTCATTGTGTTTTTTTGCTCGCCTTGAAGGAGTTTAACGTATTCGTGCTTGTTCTTTGTGCTGGGTGCCACCAAGTGAACCGACCTGTGGAGGTGGTTGCTACCTTATCTGAGTTTAACATTCAGTGTCAGGCTCTCGCCCCCTTATGTTTGTGCAATAATCTGTTCCTTTTAATGTACCAAAAAATCTGAGCTTTTGCATCTGTCATCAACACAGTCACAAAAAACAGTTTGATACACTTAAAATATGCTTATATTCATGGCAAATTCAAGTTTCTACACTGCATTATTTTGCCAAATTCAATAAGAAAGAGCACAGTAACGATGCTGAACACAACAAAAGCACTGAAACAACTGCCATAGCCCAAACCTAAAACAAATGAACCTTTGTCTTTGCAGGCAAAAGCTCTCTGTAGAGGGTCTCAGCTGTGATATTATTCTGAACACACACTTCAGCCAGAAAGTCTTCTCTGCTTCCAAACCAGCCAACATGTCCTTTCCTGGAGGCCTCCTCTCAGCAGAGAGGTTCAGTCCGTATTCTCTTTGTAAAACATTTGGACTGCTGGAGGTTTGCAGGACCACAGAGAAGAATGATGCCAAACAGGTGTGTCTACTTAAAGAACATCATTATCAGGTTTTGTTTTTTTGTTTTTGTTTTTGTTTTTTCATTTAAAGCTGGGGTAGGCAACATCTGGAAATTAAGCTAGCTAAGGAAGCAACTCTGCTGCACCCTCCCCTCCCTGTTTGGCCCAGTCTCAAGTCAGTTGACGTGTCACCTGCAACTCAGCTTGCAAATCGCCAGAGGCCAGTTTAAGGCACGTCACTTGTTTCAACAGCTAATCAGCTCCTAGCAAAGTCACCTGTCATTAAGAGGGGCAGCATAGAGCAGCCAATAGGAACACACGCTCTGTGAAATGATTATGCCCAAAAAGTGCTCGTCACGGTCTGAATACAGACATATAGTGTTCTTTCAGACCACCTCAATTACAAAATGCTAAAAGGCTATTATGGAATATTTGCCCGACGACACCAAAAATAAACTGCCTACCTCAGCTTTAATTCCCAAGTCAAAATGCGCTGGATTTAGTTCTTTTAAGTTATAGGTCATGTAAGATACTAAACAAAACTATTAAACTCTCATCCACTTCTCACTCAGTTACAGAAAAATTGCATCAGTGCAATAAATCAGCGTATAAATTCAGCTGGTGGTGACAGCTACGGTATATTGTGTGCACGGTAGTTTGGCTGCAGCCCATAAGGTCACTGGTCTACTGAGGTTTAGTTGTTTTTGTTGAAAATTATTACACACATTAGGAGGCTTATGTCAATACCCATAAAATGAATATGAATGCAGTTTTCATAATTTATCCTTCCTTAATTCATGTTTAATCACAGGTGCAAGCGTGCCAACTTCTGTGTAACTTCTCAATGTTTTTGCACAGAATAATAAATAGTCTCAGTGAAGCAGGCAACCCACATTAATCAGTAACAGGTGCTTTCAGTCTCTGCTGTGGGGTTAACGTAAGCTGGCTTCAACGTATGTTTGATTTTTGCTTTGAGTAAATACAAATAAATTAACCAAATAAAGTGGAAACAAATAAGAAATGAAAAACATGGCACCGCTGACTGCGTCCTTCTTTTAAAGCAGATTTCTGACGCAAGAAAAGCTTACTGTTTCAATAAATGCCGCTCACTGCCATGATGTGTTGACAACATACTATTTGCGTTACTGTGTGATGGCATCGACTGTACAGGAAATTACGAATAGTACTTTGGTTTTGAGGCTGTTGATTGGACAAATAATTTAGTATTTTTACCGTTCTTTCATAATGATCACATAGTTCAGAAACAAAAGCTGTTCAAGTAGAGTCAAGTCAAAGTGAACAGACTGCTTGTTATTTCGACAGAGCATAGGATAGCAACTAGTAATTATTTATATTGACTGATGTAGATCGATTGGTCTAACTCTTTCATGTCAGACAAGAGAACAAAAATACCATCAGTAATTTCCAG
>JAQFJA010000004.1:15268359-15279697 GCA_029874485.1 Naso brachycentron
GTGGAACCAGATACCCAGAGTCAGCCCCGACTGTTAGATTTGTAACAAAAATTAACATGAATGGGATAAATAATTCCAATGGGATGGTAAGTGTCATCACAAATCTGGCAAGGCTACATGAGAGTGTTGCTCTGTGTTTTATCATGTGTTGAACTCAGAACTTGTTTTGCTTTGTGTTTTTTTTTTTTTGATGCATGCAATAACTCAATGTCAATGCTGTCACCATGACTGATTCGATGTTTCTTTCTTTTTTTCTCTTTATGTCTCACAGGTGGATTCACGTAGCATACCAATATTAGCAAAATGGCAGAATTCTTATAGCATTAAAATTGTTCTTCAAGAGTTAAGGCGTCTAATGATGGCCAAAGAAAATATCAAGCTTCCACAACCACCAGAAGGACAAACCTACAGCACTTAATCGTAATGGATTGTTTCGACCCTCTGTCTTAAACCTTACTCTATTAGAAATATTGTGTAAAATCATCAAGAGGCTCACTTCGCACATCAACAATATCGTCTGCAAGAGCAAGATTGGACTTTCTTATTACATAGCTCATTCAAAAAGAAATTGTCCCTGCAGTTAAGCACTGAATAGATAGTAAAAAGACTACAAGACCACAGTTATCCGCCTTTAATAAAGTTACTTTGACAATGACTCTTATGTTTGACGTGTTCCAGCTTGAGTGGGCTTGAAGAGGGAAGCATGATGCCACGCAGAGGCCGTACCAGAGCCCCAGTAGTTTTATGTTCAAATGACTGATCACTGAAGTAAACAGCAAGATGTGTGTAAGAAGGCATGTTCTGTAACTAATACCTAGTCAAAGAGAAGCCACATTTTTGAGTTGTTAGATAAATTTAGCAGGTTCATTGAAATATCATGCAGATTGCTGAATATTGAACTGTGGCTGTAGTCTAAAAGTAGTGTCACAAGGTAAGAAAGATTTTTTTTATAAATATATATATATAAATATATCTGTATTTGACACGATACCAATATGTTTCTGTTCTGCAGCTCTTTGACATGTAACAGACATTGAAGCCTGTTCAGTTCTGAAACCCTCGCATTTAACTTCTAGTGAAAATGGCAGGTGTATGAACTTGTGATTTTCTGAAATTAAAATCACTGTCTGCGAAAAAACCCCACACATGCCAAGGTTGAATTTTATTTGACTCCGCAGCTGCACCGACAATTGCCAGTTCTCCCACAAGGGGGCCTTAGCTGACAAGTTGACCTCTGTTGGCAACAGCAAGCAGGAATCCTGCATCATGTTGTGAGTAAGCTCTCACTGTCGGCTGTGTAATGGAAACCAGGTTAATGAAACTGCTGTGACACCACACTGCAGATATTTGATATGTGACTCGTGCTCATTAGAATAATATGGTCAAAATGACACTCACTATTCACTGCAGTTCTTATTTAGTGGCAAACAAGCCTGTTTCTTACAGATTCACAGTCATCCAAACCTTGTTATGTTGTGCTTGTTTTAGTTTTTACACTGCACAGGGTTTAGTAGTAGAGATCCAGATTGGCAAAGAGAAGCAAAGGGTGCTGTTCTCTCAGAATGTGACCTTTTGTTACTTTTCAGCTGTTCGATTATTCATAAAGTTTAATCAACCAAATGGCCATTTAAAGGGGATTCACTCCAGATGGCATAATCTTGCAGCTTTAGTGCATTTGTTTTATCTGTTTAAAATAATTGTGCGTTACTAAACACATTCAGTCGCCGAAGCATCTTTGAATTTTAATGTTTAAACCCTATTTACCCGGAAAATCGAGCAGAACCGCAGACTTCTCCGGTGATTGCCTGGGATAGTGGTTGGTCTGTGAAGGAGGGTAAATAGTCTATTTTAGGGGATTTCTGGCAATTTACATTCCCTTTGCTCATTGGCACCAGACTCATCTTATTTTGGGAAGAATTCACATTTGATGGTCCAACTGCCCAGAATGAATGAACCATCAGTCAGAACATTTGATTGAAATTTAATTTTTCATCTTTTTCTTTTCTCTTCTATGCGGAGTTTGAGACATTTTTCCAATTTTGTGACTATCTTAGTGATGGATGTTGATTTTTGAAAACTACATGGCTCCTCCATATAGATAAATCTGCATCCTCACAAGCATTCGAGGCTTCAAGACAGCGTGTCTGTGTGTGACATCTAAAAATGAACTGTGGCTTCCACATTCGACCTGCGTGAGCTCCCGGCCATATATCTCCCTGGCTGCAGCAGAGCCTGACGCCTGGCAGCTCGTCTTGTCTCAGGGCCTGGATGAGCGCACGTCTGTCGGTCACACTGAACTCCAGCGTTACATTGTCACTACAGCATGGCAAGAGCTCTACATTGGAGATTATTCAAAAAAATTCCCCCTTAAAAACAGGATTCTAGTGGGATCACATACTGTGTCTGTATGTAATACCAAGATGGCTGACTTACATGAAGATGAAAAGAAGAGAAAAAAGAACCACAAAGGCATCTTGTCTCAGTATGTTTTACTTTATATAAATACAAATTAGACAATTGCCTGACCACAAGCAGAATTCAACGTATGTATATATAAATACAAACGAAAATATGCTTGGATTGTGAATAGTGGGAATTAATGAGCCATTTGTGCAGCATTTGCATATCAAAAGTCACGTTTGTTTTAACTTTCTATTTTCAAGCTGCATTTGCATAGGCTGAGCTTTGATGTGGTGCACTGTTATCCTTGACTGCCTCTCATGTCCGACCAACTCGGAGCTCTGTCCCCTAGAGGGCGCTCTACACTCACATATGTCCTTGGCAGGGCTCTGTGAAGGGGCTTCTGTTTAGAGGACATGACTTGTCTGGAAAGGCAGCGCCACTGTGATGCTTCCAGGCTCCATTTGTGCACGCTGTCATTATTCTTTAGAAAAGTGACGTGTTTTGCAGTTTTCTGCTGTAGGGAGCTGCAGCCTGACTGTTTGCAAGCTTCTGTCACAAAGGCTTTTTGCTGGTGTCCCCGTGTCCCTTATGGGGCTGTTATAGTTGTGCACGCTAACAGATAAGTAATGCAGCATTTGCAGTGCGAAGCCATCATATCTTTTAATGCTAGCAAGATCCCTGATTTTAATTTTTGTGTGTGCGTGGGTGTGCGATGAGTCAGTGTTTGCGGTAAAGGATGACCTCACTCTTCCTCAGTCTAAGCAAGATGAGATTTGACTTTCGGGATGTGACAGTTAGTATATGGGCCTAGCTTCCATCAGCTATACTCCCCTTGCTTGTTTTGTTTATTTTCTCCCCTCTCCTCTCGGAAGTCATGAATATGAAATCAGAAGTGGCTTGTGTTGCAGCCAGTTCGCTCAGCAGCACAGTCATCCCCCAATATAAAAGACACAGCCCCGGGTTACACAGGCTCACTCCTTTATTCACCACATGTATTTCCAGAAGAGACTTCTAAACCTTTGCCCACGATGACTACACTTTTTTTTTGGAGAATCTCTTTCGAATCGAAGTAGGAAATCCTTACTCGACTATTTAACCTCCAGCTCCATCAGGCTAATCTGAATTTCAAAAGCAGGCACCTGCACAAAAGCACCAGCTGAGGCCGCACTCGAAGTTCACAGAGCTTATTACTCTTGTACCACCCAGTTTATTTTGGTTTCTTTATAAGGTGCCATCCGGGCAAAAATAAAGAGTTATATTGCTTTGGGTTGGAAGGAACTGAAGGCAGAAAGCCAGAGAGAGCCGTTCAGTGATCTAAGATGGGAAGGAATGCGGTGAGGAGGACATGCGTCTCGTCTGCCGGCAGACTGCTGGAACCAGGCCTCTGCTCCCAGAGCTCTCACCTTTTGCCCTGAGGGGCCGAAAGGTCGTGTCTTGTGTCTGTTGATACTGTAAAAAGCTTTGTCTTGTTTATGGCCGCCGAGGGGAGAATGTGTCTTCCTGAGGAACCACATTTGTTACCATTCTTTAAGTCCTTGCCATTACTGCAACCCCAATTTCTAAAAAGTTGGAAAACTGTACGACAAACATAGGAATGTTATAACTTGTTTATCCTTTTTGACATAGACTCAACTGAAAACAGTGCCAACATAATGTATTTCCTGTCTTACCTCATCGGCTTATTTGATTTTGTAAATACATGTTTATTCTGAATTTCATCCTAGCAACATTTTTAACCGCTTTAAAAACCCGCGATTACTTGCAATCATAGATTCTTTTTGGCCTCTCATGCAAATATAAACTTCACCTGGCAAACACGCAAACTTGTCAGTTCAAACATTCAGTAGACACGGAGCAGCACTGACAATCATTTTGAGTCCAAAAAGTCAGAATTATAGTCTCTGTTGTTCTGTTTTTTTGTTCTCAACCTCTCCCGGGAGAAACATGCAGCTCTTTCACTGCTAAATTCTATGGTATGAATTAGTAGGTTTATTTGACATTTTTCTTCAAGCAAAAAAATAAAAATAAACCAAAAAAATGGCTGTAAACTGCCAATGAGAGCATGTCCAAGTAAACCAAACCGGTAAATTTGTGGGGGAATTAGACCAAAACAATAACCAGAAAGATGCTGAAAATGCCCTGCAGAACTGGAAACTCTGACCTACTTCTTTGTAGGTTGACTGACTCCATTCACATTACATTTAGTCCTTTGAACCAGTGGAAGAAAATAAATAAATAAATAAATAAATAAAAAAAAGTAATGTTGCTTTGTGCAGCTTGTTTTTCTCCTGACCTTCCAACCATGAGTCGTCAAAGCAACTCAAAACAAGAAAATTGGCCACCAGTCTTGATCCTATTTTATCAATTAAATTAGATTTTCTTAGCAACAAAATAGGAGTTCTGTTCTTCACCTTCCCCAGGGTCTTGAACGCCATGCTCTCTTCACCCAGTTCACACAGATTACCGTCAAAAAAACATCCTAATTAACGGAGGATTTGGTACAAACAAATCTGACCATGTATGACAGTGCACGCTGGTTCACTTTGCTTAGCTTAGGTGTACAGAGTTACCTTATATCGTCTTCAAATGGAGGCAGAGATTTGATTTTATCAATGCACCATTTAAAAAAAAAAAACTAACAATAACACTGTTTGCTTAAGCTAATCACCCACATGGATAGTTTTTTGGGGGGGCTTGGAAAACTGTGTGTCTGTTGAGTGTTTAAGTGCTGTATTTACAGTGATAAATGAATGGCCTCATCTCTCGCTGTGAGGAAGGAGGCAGATAGAAAACACATGTCGCACCGGCAGCTCTCTGGGCTATTGACATGCACTTCACAGAGACATCCACATTCGGATACGTCGCTGCAGCGAGCGCTTGAGTTCCTTTGCATGCTCAGTGGCGTTAGACGACAACACTCGCTGAGTGACAGTCTCAAGTCATAGGAAAGCTTTGATTTGAATGTGCTGTCAGCGTATGATGTATGGCTCACACTGTCCGGGACATGAATTAAAAAGTCGGCGTCGTGCATGCAACTGCACAGCCTCGTCTGGGGTCAAAGTGACATAGAACAGGGCTTCTTGCAAAGTGTTGCAAAAAGCAGGAAGAAAAAAAAAAAGCTCAAATCGTCTGTCTGTGTACTTACTGCATTCCAGGTTATTTATACAGAGTGAAAAAACTGTGTAGACTTCATGTCTCTACTTGGTGAGAACTATTAAATTACTGGTGGATGTTTTTAATTACTTCACATAAATGTTGGAACACAACACTTCTCCAGTGTTTGGAGGAGGAGGAGGGGGGTCCATAATGTCTCACATGTTTAGGGAAGCACTGGCTTGTACTTAATCATGGTGGTCCCTGTGTGATTCTGGCGTTGGAAATGTGGCTTTGTGAGAGAAAAGTGAGCATTCCTTCTGCTGGCGCAAGGGAGAGGAAATGGGTAATAAAACCACTAGAAAAAAAAGTCTCGGCGGCGTGCTGGAGCCAGTGATTCTGGGATCCACTTAATTGCTCTTAAATGAAAAAGATTTTTGGCTTCCCATTTGCTGCGTTTAAAGAAAAGTCAAGTCAAATCCCACATGTATACCAGCCAAGCGGTGACTTCTCATTCAGCAGTATGAGCACTAATCCCTCTCTTTCTGTGGTGCCATCGGTAATATTATTATTAATATTGAGAAAGCTGCTGTTCACAGTCAGCAAACGCCAGAGGAGGCAGAAATTCAGCTCTTTTGCTCATTTACTGAGGCCAGAGAAGTCACTGGGGAAAAGAAGATATCAATACTAGTATGCTGAATGTTTTAAATCTGTGGGTTTTCAAACTTCTTTCCGTCAAATTTGATGACAAATAACATTTTTTATGATGAAATTAGCAAAAGAGATGCCGGTTGTCTTTGCTTTTTTGTGATATTTGGTAAGATTTTGCCATTGCATCAAAGACATTGCAGTAATTCTCTTTAAAGCTACAGCAACCACTGGTATTCGGGTTTTACTTAAGCTGAAATATTAAAGTAAAAGTACTCACTGGGCAACAGAATGGCCTTGGTAATATTGTAATACCATTGGAATGGAATACCATTACTGACATTACACATAACACATTACTTTGACTGCAGTATTCCATGTCGTAACATTAAATTTAAGCTAATTCACTCTCTTTTATTTACTACTGTGTAGTTTTTTTTGTCTATTTTTGGTGTGTAAAATCTTAAAGTTGGGGTAGGCAGTTTATTTCTGGTGTCACCGGGCAAAAATTCCACAATAATCTTTCAACATATTGTAAGTCAGGTGGTCTGAAAGAACATTATCTGCACCTTTCCTTGGCTCTGTGTTCAGACTTTAGAAAGTGAAGACCATGATGGGCACTTTTCGGCCAATCACTGATCAATTCAGAGAGCGCGTGTTCCTATTGGCTGCTCTATGCTTTGCTTCTTAGCGACAGGTAACGTCACTACGAGTTGTAAACAGCACTTAAAAAAGAGAGCAACAACAAACTAAAACAAAAGGCGGAGCAAAAAACAGGGAGGGGAGGGTGCAGCTGAGTTGCTTCCTTAGGAGTCTCATGTTACAGCCAGCCTGATTTCCAGATGTTGCCTACCCCAGCTTTAATCTGCATTGTAATTAGTAACTATAGCTGTCAAATAGACTTACTGTATTAAAAAGTACAATACTTGCTGTTAAAGTTAAGTACAGAATC
This sequence comes from Naso brachycentron, assembly GCA_029874485.1. Lineage (NCBI taxonomy): Eukaryota > Metazoa > Chordata > Actinopteri > Acanthuriformes > Acanthuridae > Naso > Naso brachycentron. The sequence continues at coordinate 15,275,456 of JAQFJA010000004.1, forward strand.
CCATAAAATGGAAATAAGTACAACCTCTAATTTGTACTGAAGCACATCACTCGAGTAAATGTGTATTACTTGGCTATTTTCTACCACTGAGCATTTTTTAATCAAATTTTATTCCAGTGCAGTATTTTTTCAAAAGTGTGAGCTCCTGTGGAATAGAGCATTCTAGCAAGTCCTCTCCATGTCACCATCATTGGCCATTTTTGTTTCTAAGTGTGATAGCCGGGTGTGAAGATGCCACTCACAGAGCCATTAAGGCCTGAAGTGCCACGCTAAGCTGTCATGTCGTGTCAGCCGCTCTTTTTGTACTCATTAATTGTTGAGAGAAGTGTGTCACATCCTGTCAGGCTGACTGCTGGTGTCCCTCTGGTCACCCCTCAGTGCCCACTGCCCGCTGATGCTATTGTGGCAACGATGGCCGCTGAGGAGAGCTGGGCCCCGCAGGATGTGAGACAATACTGGGAAGGAAGAGGAGGGAATCCCGGAGCTGTGTGCAGGAGCCCGGTCAGCCGAGTGTCTCTGAGAGTGTTCCCCTGTGACTGCTCCCCCCTCTTCCCCCGAGGATAGACTTTGTCATCCTTTCACCTTTTGTATGAGAAGGGAATGAGAATGAAGATTTCTTGTCAAGCTTACTCTTAGCTTTTTTATTACCCACTTAAGAGGTGATATCTTCAATTAGTGGGGGCTCGGTATTTCATAGTAACCTCCTTTATATAAGCAATGTATACCCTGTTAAATTATTTATATCAAATTAAGGGCAAAATAAATCACAGCATATGCTTGAAACCTACACTCAAAAATGACTAGAATCTCTGTTTTCTTTTGAAGGGTTTATAGACAACTTTAAACCACCGCTACTGAGAATCTTGATTACTAAAGACACAGAGATACCGCGTTTTACTATTGGCTCATAAGGCTTTGATTATCTTAGACAGAGGTAAACAAATTATCATTTTTGACCCAACAAGAATTTTAAAATAATTAATTCATTATCTTAGTAATTTTGGAGGGGGGGAAGCAATACTTTTATCCTGCACCTTTCCAAAAACTGCAAATGTATTTTTTTTCTAAATTATTCCTCTACATATAAATGTTACCAAGGTATCCTTTCATAAATATATATATGCTATGCTATATGCTAAATTTAGAATTTGGCTAAAAAATAAATTCAGAAAATTAATGCTGCCCTGCCCCACTTTGAGTTTGTAATATTGTAGGCTAATTTTCATCATCAAATTATCAAACTTGCAGGTATTAGTGTATCTCAAGTTAGCTACTGTGCCCATGAAGCTACAGCCCTGTTAGCTAGCTAGCAATAAGGAAGAGCAATTTCATGAAAATAGCACGTTTTCTGTCACATAAATGTAATCATTGTGCAGATCTAACATAAAAGAGCTTTCAATTTGGTGATTTCAATTTTCACACAGTATGACATTTGGATTTTCAGAATAAAATGTAGAATAGTCTTGCAGTGTGAATGAAGGTGAGTTGTGAGGCAATGTTAGCGGTCATGGAAGCTGCCTCTGTTCTGTGTTTTGCTCCATCATCATTGCATTCTGGTCATAAAGATGATAGAGCACACTAGTTCTAAGAAGGGATGAATGATAAGTGTAGTCATGTATAAAGTAGATTACTGGATAAAAAATATAGGATATCTCTATAAAATAGCCATTTATCCAATAGCTGTTGAAATGTTTCTGTCTTGACTGCAGTGGTGGACTGACAAACATCATCCGTAAAGCAACACTGCTGACGTGGCTAAAAGGTCCTTAGAGCTGTTCACAACCACATTATAATGTTTGAAACCATTTATTAATCATTTATATGCTGCTTATAAATGCTAGGGTGGTTAATATAAAGTGTTATAATTCACCTGCTGTTAACTTAAAGCCAAGACTTGTGAACCTCTTAAGAGGTGAAATATAATCCAGATGAAGGATTTTATGACACCTCTGTGAGCTCAGTAAGCTGCCTGACTGTAGAGACCCAGACCCTGTGTGCTCATGTTAAAGTATAAGCAATTACATAAGATTTTCTCATGTTTCCACAAGCAGCACTGCTGTCTGACTGAAAACAGGCTGTACTTTAAAGGACCACTGTGAATGAATCGATGCTCCTGCAGTGATAGAATACATGGCTCGGATGGAGAATTAATTTAGGACAATCTGCACTGATGGGATGCGGTCGCAATTTTGCTCCCGCTGAGTGGCTGAAATGCAGTCACACAATGAAAAAAATGCAAGACCAAACTTTTAAGGTTCTGCCTCTGGCCACTTGAAAACGTGTCTCTCGACCACAAAAGATGATGCACTGGATTGCACTACAGACAAGCGGGGGAGCAAAATGGATGTCCAAATATTTCCATGGCTCCTGTGGCCTTCTGCTTGCATAGTCCTGGCATGAGCTCATCGGTGTGCGGCTAATTTGTGCTCTCTCAGCACTGTTCTTTCCCAGTCTGTAAGTATCAATGTCGAAGCTAACTAGGCATTGACAAAGTCCTCTGAGCTCCCTTTACCACTACCCACTAGACTCTGGCTCCACGTGGTCTTGAGGGTAGAGGTTTTCATGAAGGCAGATTATATCTTTGTGTCACCTAATACTGAAAAAGTGCAGGTCATGCTCTCAGGTTTGACCTAATATGGAACATTTTACTCTGCGCAGTGGTCATCCTCTGCCAGAAGTCTGGATGATAGCACCATTTATCATTAGTTGCAACAAGGTATGCATTCTTTGTGGTCTGTAATGTCTTTTTAAGTGAGCTTACTGTATGAGACAGTTATTTCTTTAATTCCCTCTCAGTAGTTATTTTTGTAAGCTCGGATCCAAATGGAAAAAGTTGTCAGAAAACGTTGAAAGCGGGGATAAGCATTCTTTTCTGCTGCAGTTCAAATCTCACAACGAGCGACTCTCTTGTGGTATTTAACCAACGAATAAATTGATATGAAATGTATTCCTGATAATGCAAACATTGGGAGCAGAGGAGCCAGAAATAACTCTCACAGGCAAGATGTGGAAGAGATTAAGGCTTAACCAGCGAAAGAAGCTGGTGGAGGCGGGAGGTTTGGAAAATGAGACGGGGGAGGAGGGAGAGAGGAGGTGAGGAGATGGTGTCTGCAGGGGTGAGTGTGCATGTGTGTGGGGAGTCCATAGAGGGTTAGGCGAGCGAGTCGAGAGGCGAGAACTTAGCTGAGAGGGGGGTGGCCCTGTGAAAAGGAACTCATAAAAGTCACATTTGTTGGTGATGCATGAGGAAGTGAAGCCAGCTTTGGCACATGTGTCTGTGGTGCTAAATTAACTGTTAACACAAATAATCAAAGTGCAGGGCCCATTGAGCACTGGCGCCAGTGAAATGAGGGGGAGAGGCTGGCTTGCTTCTCTCTGAGAAGTTGCAGCAGACGAGTAGTGAGCTAGCAGGTGGAGGTCTACCAGGGGCTTTCACAGGATGGAAGTGCTTACAAAACAGGCTGACCAGCCCACTGACAGAGGAAAGCACCGCCGCACTCCTGCTTTCCAGCTATTGTGTGGAAGTGTGCTTCTCTTTTTAGATCTTTCTTTGTAAAGGCTGACATCTCAGAGTACTGAAGGACATGGCACCAGCAATCACCTCCGTGGCTGGCTGATGGTAATTAAAATGCCACCATTGTGACCTTGAGAGTTTTGTTTTTTATCCCACAGGCGGTCCAAACAACTGGACTTCCACTCTACAAGCAAAAAGCAAATTTGTTGTGATAGCACAGACCAAACCATACGGCCACAGAGCTTCTCTCTGAGCTGAGATAATCTCCTCACCTTTTATGAGAATCAACCATGAATAAAATGTCACCTAGTTAGTGCTTAATAGGGGTGTGACGAAACATTGATGTATCTGTGCATTGATTTATTTTCCTATGATCCAATTACATGAATAGGTAAACAACCAGTCGTCCTTCTAGTGTGTCTTGTATTGATCTAAAATCGTTTTTCAAAGCAAAAATCGATTGTATCGATACTAAGAATTTGTGCCATGTAATTAGCATGTCAAACATTATGTGGATGTTTGGGGGTTTTTTTTCGCAGTTTTAATGATACATTTACTCCTTAATTCATTCTTCGACTTTCTGGGCATGCTTATTGTGTCAGCAACGTCTTGTCAGATAACTGTGGATTGTGGCGGGCAAGCATCAGGGGAACAGAGAATGAGAGATTTTCAGGCGGCGTTTGCGGTCCACACAGATTGAATAGAGGCCTTGTACTGAATGTTTGTGT
>JAQFJA010000004.1:15351079-15366880 GCA_029874485.1 Naso brachycentron
GAAACGATATGATACGATTCCATGAAAAGAAATCAATATAGTAATGTTTTGGGAAAAATAGAGGAAAAAAAATGCCTGTGTCTGTGCAGTGGTAGAAGAGGTAAAACACTGCAAAATCTTGATATACTGACCTACACAAACATTTAGTGCAAGGCCTCCATTCAATCTGTGTGGAGCGCAAACACGGACTGAAAATTACTTGTTCTCCATTCTTATGATGGTTCCCTGCCGAGATCCACCATTATCTGCTGACGCAGTTCGCGTGCTCAGAACATCTGAGTAAAAACTGGAGTAACGTTCACAATTATTTACCATTGTAACTGTGAAAAATTCATCATTGACGTGATAAATACAAGCTTACTAATGCATAGTATCGATACAATTGATTTTCGCTTTGGAAAACGATTTTAGATCGATACAAGTCACACTAGACGGACGGTTCACCGTTTATGTTAGATAAAGTTGTACTGCAGGAATATAAATAGATGCATCAGTTAATCAATGTATCATTACACCTCTACCAATATCGGCCTAAAATCCCATATTAGTCGGGCCCTAGTCTTATTTATTAAAAGTGTGTGGTCGTTATTGATCGTCACTCCTCTTCTTTTCTAACCACAAGAACACTCAGGTTGTGGTTCTTTTGTTGTGGCTTTTTCTCCTGATGTGGCTCAGCTTTGTGCTCTTTGTCACAGTGCATCAGATTTGGTAACACACTTCATTTCTGAGGGCATTGAATCCAGTATTGAAACATTAGGATACCTGGGTTCTCACCTTTGTTAATGAATTATTCATTATTGCCTAATGGTCTCCGGTTTTCTCCCGAGCTTTCTCAGTGGGATTTTTTTTTTCCATTCCTTTTTTTCTGCACAGTTGAGCTTTTAACAGGCAGATTTCAATAAAAAAAAACTATTTCCTGCACTGCCTACATGAGAAAGCAGAACTATAATGATGAGAGATACTCTGCTAACAATGCTTGTTTATATCTGCTGTATGGTTTTGCTGCAGTGAGTCGGTCATGTCATTAAGCTGTTCTTCCACAGTCTAACTCAATCTTGTTTCTCTCTATTGCAGTATCCCTCACTGCATAGTAGCACATGGATTTCAAGACATCAAATGAAGAGGTTGGTCGCTCAATGTAACATTTTGACAGTGAATTGACTGCGATCATGGAAACAGCCTTGTCATTCTTAAGTGCCTAAAGGCTTAAATAGAAGCATAGCACATACGCAAGTCTGTACGTATGCAGCCTTGGTGTCTGTCCCTCTACTTTCAACACATCCATTGTTAGATCTGTGCGAAAAACTGAATCAACAAGTAAACACATATAGCAAATAGTAGGCTTTTTGATCTAAGTGCTGCTCAGTGTAATCAGTGGGGTGACAATTGTAATTTTTGCTGTCCATTTTCACGAAAAAGATATGATGCTGATGTGATTTTTGTGTGGGGTTTTTTTGCCTCAAACAAGCGTTTGTGACAAATTTTTACTTTTTTAATCAAAAACTTGATGCTTCTTGTGTTACACCTAAACATGTGATTTCAATAATATGTCCAGTAGACTGCAGTAAATGACTGCTTGAAATAATTTAGGAGACTTTTATGAATTAATCTTGACTCACATCCTCAGTAACATGAGAGGAGGATGATGATGATGATTATAGACATGCAGTTTATGCTCTTTGCGACTGTTTCTCAAATTGAGGCCGCTGCTGTTTCATTTATTAGCAAGCTAACTGTTGCTCAACATGCATCACACCAATACTGAACTATAATTAAACACTATCAGCAAGTCGCTTCCAATAGATTTTCCTTCTCGCTTCTGATTTTCTTTTTTCGTTTGATAGGCTTGTACTCTATTTTTATAAATACATGCTGTGACTGCTTCAAAGTCCTTGGCATTCGCAAAATTGCATCAGGGACGTAAGTTTTTCTTACTCCTAGGATTGTAATGTAATCGACTACTCATAATGAACCCTTACCCTGACCCTAATCGACCCTGATGATAAGGAAATTTTATTGCAAGAACAAATGCATCTGAGACATTCTTTTGTCCAACACACACTCGTGTACCTTTTTAAAGGTCAAGTGTGTAGGATTTAGTGGCCTTTATTGGTTAAGTTGCCAAGTGCACCCAGCTGAACACTCCCCCCACCCTTGCCCGTTGCTTCCAAGCATGCAGGAGAACATACGGTAGCTGTGAAAAAAATTTTAAAAAATGCAAAAGGCAACCTTCAAAGCCAGTGTTTGGTTTGTCTGTTCTGGGCTACTGTAGAAACATTGCAGTGTGTAGGCGGTGTAAGCGGCATGGTGGACTCTGTCAAAGAGGACCTGCTCCCTCTAGTTATAAAAAGCCCTAACCCTCTTTCAAGCAATTAAAACATGACAATTTTTATTTCAGGTGATTAACCACTAATGAAAATGTGCTTATGAATATTACCCTTGATTTCTGCCATATTGTTCAAATAAATCCCTATAAATCCTGCACACTGTACTTTAGTAGTACTTTACACTAAAAAGACCAGACCATTTGAGCAATGAAAGAGTTGTTTTATCAGGTTTATCAGGTTTATCGAAGGATTCGAATGGTTGGGTGATGAAGGTGTGCAGTGGGAAGAATAGGTGTCAAGGAGAGGGATGAACAGGTTGTGGGGTCGATGCTCTGATCATGATATAGATAACAATAGAGGCATGTTTGGCGGGAAGAATAATGAGGAAACATAAGACGGGATCAGTGATAAGGCTAATTAGGTGCAGTGTAAGCACTACAACAGGTCGCTCCTCAACCATGTGCACTGTCGTCTGAACCAGCCATGTACAGTTATGGCATTGCTGCCCTCATTTGGCGCAGCTAATGACTCTCGCACACACACATTATTTCATATAATGTGAATTAATGTGGGCCTCTTTTCATTTTTTGTGCTGCAGCTTCAGGCGGGGGGCTCATTTCTTCACATTCCTCATTATGGGTGAAAGATAATATGCTCCATAAACTGACTTTGATACAAGTTTGACCTGCAGAGATGTGAACTCTAAGAAGAGCAGACATGCAGTCGGAAGTCTTGTTAACGGAGTTGCGACCCTGATGACAGGGATGCTGACTATGGTGGCTTTTTTCTATTAGCAGTCTTGTCAGGCGAAGGTGCTTCTTTTTATTTAGACCTTTTTAAGTCAAGGGCAGGGCAGGCATTGCAATTAGCCAGCGAGGAGGAAGGATATGCAGAATGCAAATTTATGCGGATTAGCATGTTTTAAATGGATCATTGGAAACAGACACAGTCCTCACATGGGGGGGATTCAATTGTGGAGGGTGAGTTTGGTTCCAGCCACTAAATTTCACAGGTTCCTAATCTCTCCTCCTCCTCCTCATCATCATCAGCCTCTCACTTACAGTAAATGAGATAAAATAATTTGAGGGTTTTTTTTCTCTCAGTATGGATGTATACAAAGCAAACAGATGTTAAAATGCTGTTTTTGAGGATGAATGCTTGTTATTTGAATCAAAAAACCAGCAGAAGTCGTGAGGTTTTTATTTGTTTATATGTGTTTATTAGTCAAAAGGCTAAATTAGTTTTTCCAACATAAACAATAACAAGAAAAGTAGTAAAAGAAATAGACACCTAATGTCTGCATCCTAATTTCCATGTTCATCCTGCATCGAGTTTTCTCAGTGACATTTCATTTCATGGCCAGTTAATTTAGTCAGAGAGGGATGATGAATGATTTTATCTTTCTGACTGTTCGCAGACAAAGACTGGGATTTATTTGATGCAAGAAGGTAATGAGGAGCCGTTTAATGTTCGACTACACTTGGCCAAAGATATTCTGACCATTCAAGAACAAGATGTCATCTGTGTGTCAGGAGAGCCTTTTTACTCAAGTGTAAGTGATCCAGTCCGTCTCTTCACAAGCTCACGCATTGGAATTAGTATCATGTACCACACAGTTAGTGAAGGTTACAGCACACAGATACTGCAAGCCTGTGTCAATGCCAAATCTGCCTCAGTTCATCTATTTCTCATAAATCAAATGCAGCTATTAAATGATGACTCACCGATCGGATCGTGGTGTATAGAGTGTTATATTTAGGTCGTGCTTGTCGTCATGTCAGACAACTTCTTCTTCTCATCAATAAATTTGTGTTTCTCATGGAAAAACTCCACTGAAGCCCGAGACTATGACCTTTCTCACAGAGCCATTATTCATTCAATAACATTTAGCTGTCAAAGACAAATAGAGGAAACGCTGGCGTCTTCGGAAACATAATTACCAATCACGGAAAGGGCAACGACATGGGTCTGTTAAGACAACATTAGCACGTCAGGAAGTACGAATGCAGACTTTTTAGCCTTGGTAATCAAATTAACTCGCACTTTTAAAGAAACTCTTGAATGTCTGCACACTATCAGCAATGAAAGAATTTTAAAAAGGCAAAAACAAGACATCAAATTCCCAGTAGGAGACAACAACATCTTTATACTAGAGCCACAGGCTGTACCAATCAATACTTGTGTATAATAAGTGTCAAATGAAGAACACCTGAGACATTTACAGCATCAGTTAGAGAGACTGTATTCAATAGCAAACAGAAAACAACAACAGACAGAATTGGCAATGCCGAGAAATTTACTTTATTTTTTTTCTAAATGAGAAAGGTTCAAATGTCAGTCCAGGTTTAATATCCAAACTATATTATTGCTGCTATATATTGTCTCAGGAGTTCCAGTTGATTAACCAGTGGTTGTTTTGTTGTTTTTGCTGGCAATAAAATTAAGAGGATTTGGTGAATTTGTTGCCTGGCGACAGTCAGCAGTATGACCGAATTGCTGCATTTCTAACAAACTTAGTGGTGACCGTTTGCAGAAATCCAACACTGTCTTGTGCATGATTAGCCACCTAAAATCATGTCTCACACAGTTTTGGATGGATAAAAATAGCAAATGTATGAAAAATAACATCATGATTGATCCAACTTTTGTTAAAAGCAGGTAAATGTGTTTTACCTGATGTAAGGTGTTGACAAAGTTTTCCTTTAGGAAGACAGCTTGCAGATTAAAAAAAAAGAGGTAATAAATTGCAGTGTACTGTATACTGGAATATATGTTGTTACAATTCTCATGACGGAAAATGTTTAAATGTATGATAATATTATATCATGGACCACTGTTGAGTCCTACCATAGCTCACAGAAACAAACAAACAAAAAATTATTTGAAGTTCTTTTTTTTTTTGCACAGTTTTATCATTATCATTGTTTTATTGATTAAAATGTGTTCTGCTTAGCAACTCCCTTCCTTCTTGTTCTATTGTAAGAGCTCCCTCAGGTTCAGCATCCGTCTGAACTCATTTCTCGGTTCTAACTGCAGGAGAGGACTGTAACGATCAGGCGACAGACAATTGGAGGGTTCGGCCTGAGCATCAAGGTAATTTAGATCCCAACTGATTAGGCTGCTCCTCCCAACTTTCTTTAAATTAAGTCTGAACAAGTGTTATTGATCATTGTCTTGTCAAACCGCTGCTAACTTTGTTATCTGGAGGACTTACTGAAAAATTAGCTTCTTTCGAATTAGTTTGTGTTTGTGGAGCCTTTATAATTCAATTTGGTTTACTTTGTCTCCTCAGGGTGGAGCGGAGCATAAAATCCCTGTTGTGATATCCAAAATATCAAAAGAACAAAAAGGTATACTGTTGTTTTTGGAATGATTATCAGCTCTTTCCGTTTTACTCCCGGTGTTGGTTTCACTGAAGTGATATTTTGTTTGCAGCTGAACTCTCTGGCCTGCTTTTCATCGGAGACGGCATCCTCCAGGTAAAATGCCAAAAGTCAAAGGAGTGCCTGTTTACACATCTCATCCTACTTTGCAAAATAGCACAAACTGTATCTTTAATAATTCATGTGCCACATTTGCACAAAACTGTGTTGAATAATGATGCACCCCTATAGGTAAAAGTCACATCCCAAGTCTTTCATTTGTTACAAGCATTTCAGCAAAAAAACATCTTTCACATCCCGTCTCTCTTAGCTCACATGATGCAGAGAAAACATCTTCAATCCAGCCAAAGGCGTTCTGTATTCATGGCAACTGTGGATGTGACTTGCTTGTTTACAGTTTGCAGTGCAGATGCCATAACAGTTATTGTGCTTGCCTCATTAATCACTCTAGAGCTCCAGTGATATGATGCCGGCAGTATTATTTAGGGTAACCCTGTTACTGTTGTTTCTAGATAAATGGAATAAACGTGAGAAGTTATCGCCATGAGGAAGTGGTAAGCTGTCAGCTCATATCTCATATTTTTTCTTACTGCAACAGCTCTCCCACAGCTTATCTTGTTTCACTTCATGATATGTATCTTTTTGACATGTAAAGCCAGTTGTTTCTGCTTCATCCCTTTTTTAAAATGTAACGACAAGAAATGTGTGTGTAAGGAACGTAACTTCTGTGTGTGAGGAAATCTCTTATCTTGGCTTTCCATTCCTGGACGTTTAGACATTAGCGCACAATGTTTCATCACAGCAAGAAATCAGCAGAAATTCTCAGTTTACAGCTCCTGCTATAAAAATATTTCTGTGTTTTTTTTACCTCTCAGGTCCAGGTTTTGAGAAATGCTGGTGAAGAAGTGACTCTTACAGTCTCGTTCCTAAAGAAGACCCCAGCCTTCCTGAAACTGCCCCTGTGTGAGGACTGCACGTGTAAGAAACCGCCACACACACTCTTAAACTGAGGTGTTTAAAAACCACTTCACAATGCAAAATAATCAACTAAGAGTATTTATAGCAGGTATGATTTTCTGTCAAGAATCGGTTGTCTTGGCGACAGTAAACTCGAGCCTGAGGTGCCACTTTGAGAAAAAATAAAGAAATTTGGTACGTCTGGGCACATCTTGAAAAGCATGTAACTTTGCTAAAGAGAAGCAAAAGATGAGTAAATTTGAAGCCTAACAAAAGATGCTTAACACTAAACTGAAAGAACCGGCGTCGCTCATTGTGGTGCAGTTGATTGCTCCTCTATGAAAAAGCTTTAGCCCGTCATCAGACATGAAAGCTTTTGCAAAATCCTTTCATATGCGTATGTAGGCCAGGTTGACTGGCCATCCAACCAGTCGACTGAATACAAATTGGCACAAAGCAGGAGCCTACAGAGGTGGAGAACAAAGAAGCTCACTTTTGTTGATAGCTGTGATTCACTGCAGCAGGAAACCTTGAAATATATGGAGGTGTTGCTCAGAGTTTTGGGGGGTTTATTGGCTGTTTCGTGTGTATGTCCCTGCTGTACTTCCAGGCATCCCCAGCGACCAGAGCAGTGGGACCTCCTCCCCTCTGTGCGATAGCGGTCTGCACTTGAACTACCATCCCAACAACACGGTACTTTTTTTTCATAAGCCTCTTCTTTGCCTCACTGATTCTATAACTGTCCCTGTGTAACCATGCAGCAGAGTGCCCAATGCCAGAAAGTTGTTTCCATGCAACTGTCACTGCACGCTGATAACCGGGAGGCTCTGTCTTTATCTTTTGAGGAGGGTGAATCGGCTTCCCTCTGCAGCTCAGCCTGCCTGTACACCTGCAGCAACAACTGCGGCAGCAGCAGCAGGGGGACAGCAGGAGAGCAGGACTCAAGCTCTTGACATGTCAAGCGTTTGAAATGAACGCCACAAGCTCCTCTAAATTGCATTTCACACTTCCGCAGGACACGCTGTCCTGCTCGTCCTGGCCCACGTCACCGGGGCTTCGCTGGGAGAAGAGATGGGTGGACCTGCGCCTTATTCCTCTGCTCCACTCACGCCTGTCGCAGTACATCCCGGGCTCTGACGCCTGCAGGTGAGCTGTGGGACTTCATCCTGAAGTCTCACTTGCAGAGCTTAACACCTCTACAGGATGGTAGTGTAAGATTCTAGGAGGTTTTCAAATGGAGCAAAATGTCATCCTTCATCTTGACTCTAAAATTGTACTTATTTCTTCTGTTTAGTTCTCATTTTGAACCAATTTGAACAAGTCTAACAGCTCTGTGTGTCTGCTTTAGGAGAGACCTGCTGTATATTGGATGCTTGACATAATGAGCCATTAAGCTGTCAATAAATACATTTGCATTTTGCTGCACAGTGGATGATATAGGCAGTAATCTTGTGGATTGACTCATAATGGACCACACTTGTGGTTTGGCATATTAACTGGGAATTGCATAAGGAAAGCATATGGTTTTTATATTGATTAGCCGCATACTGGCCAACTGGTTCACTTTATTTTATCATTTTATCAAGTGCAGCTCAGCATATTTTATCACTCTAGACTAGGACAGCCAAAGTTTGTTTGCTTTATTTTTTCATATTTTGTTAGGAATTTGTAAGTAAGCTCTTTTTTATGATGTATTCTCTGTTGATGCAATTATCTGAAATCTCAAATCTGCAGCTCCTCTTGACTTATAGTCAGTTTCAGAACAGTCATCTTACTGTTTTGGTTTACCCGTAATGTTCTTACAACATCATTTTCTGTTAAAAAGCTCTGAAAACCAAGCTTAGCAGCTAAAGACCCAGATACTTCTTTTAGGAGTTGGTAGAGACAAAAAACAGAGCTCAAAGAGAACGAATATTTGAATTACATTCGTCAGATGGCCAGCAACACAACTTCAAATAATTGACAATGAAGCTCCGTAATTGCCAGATGTGTAACCATTTGCTAAAAAGTTCGTTATGTCAGTGTTTTCATAACGTGTTTCCACCACACCCAGTGGTTAAATGTTATCACAGATTTCAGTGGAATGCTTTTGGGAAATTTGCCTTTCTTGCCGAGATGTTAGCAGAAAATTTTCCTTGAGGAAGGGAAGATTTTGAAGAGTTTTACATGCTAGGATCAAAGAAAAAAGCTTGTTCTGCTTCCAGTCTTAAGCAATTTTTCAAGCCACTACTGATTAAAATGGAAACTAAAAGCTTTTGTGAATGTTGTAAAACAATCGAGAGAGTTGCTGTTTTGCAGGAGTTGTTGTTCGTTGACTAAAGAATTTAAAATCATCCTAAGGTCTTTTGCTTTTCTGTCTGTCAGGAAAAATGCTTTCCAGGTCATAGCTGTGGATGGAGTCTGCAGCGGAGTTATTCAGTTTCCCACAGCTGAAGACTGCTTGGACTGGCTTCAGGCAATCTCCAGCAACATTTCCGGCCTCACCAAGCACAATGTGAGTATAAAACAACAACACTTGTTAGCTCTGCAGCCTCTCGCAGTCCCTTACGTAAACCAACAAGATATCAGGTTGGATGTTAATGCAACAGGCTCTCTACTTCGAGTCCCTTTGCAAATGTCATGGCATTAAGTAGACACATACTAATGTCTTTTCAGACTATGAGTAAAGTACATATTTATTTCCAAGAGCCTGAGGTCACAACTGCAATTTCACTGCCTTACGCTAGCTCCCCTCAGCTAAACCCAAGCTCCTATTATCTATAATTCACCATGATACATTATAGAATATGAGAGCAAGAGGAAGCAAAAAACCCCCCAAAACAAACAAGCATAAAACGACACATGTTTCTGTGGCTCCGCATGGCTGATGATGCTCAGCGGGGAGCGTCAAATACAAACACTGATAACAAGCTCCATCATGTGTGGTCGCTCATACGAAAACTGACAAAAAGCTTCATATTTTGACACATTTATCAGCATATTTAGGCGTTTTTTTCTCGCAGTAAACTCAAGTTACGTTTCTAGAAAGTCTGTTGAGACGCCGTCTCTAGAGAGATGCAACCAGGCAGCAGAGTTGGCTTTACACACGACATGAACATGATGTGGTGTGAGCAGCAGTGAAAACAGGGATTGTAATTATCATGTATCCACTGGCGTGTGTGTGTGTGTGTGTGTGCGCGTATGTGTGTGCGTGTGTGTGTGCGTGTTTGTGTGTGTGTGTGAGAGAGAGATAGAGAGAGAGACACAGAGACAGAGAGAGAGAGAGAGAGAGAGAGAGAGAGAGAGAGAGAGTCTCCAGGGGAATAATGGAGGCCTGGTTAATTGGAGTGGACAAAGTGAATGGCCTCAACAATTAAGAGTGCGTTTTTCACTCTGGCTTTACCATTTTCTGAGCTGTGTGAGTGAGTTTTATGACCTAGATGTGTGTCAAACACACAGATCTCTGCTGAAAGAAAAGATGTCTGTTTGTAAAATACTAGACCCTATATGAATTTGATAATGCTGAACCATCAGTGGTATCAGTTATCTCAGACTGTAGCAGACAGTAGATTGGTTTTTATCCACTGAATTTCAAGCGTGCTTACAGCAGTAAGAAGTGAATTGAAACATAATGAGAACATTCAAAGTTGTGCCACGCTAACAGCTCTGTGTGTCTGTACTGAGGCACAGTGATGCTGATAGCTAAATGCTCACATCAGCATGCTGTCAAACTTACAGTGACGTTGCTATCATGCTGATGTTTAGAGGATTTAATGTTTTTCCACGTCTACCATCTTAGTTTAGAGTGTTAGCATGCTAGCAGTTGCCAATTTGCACTGAGTACAGCTGAGGCTGACGAAAATTACATTTTACTGGGTTTTAGCTCATAAACCAATTCATTAAATAAATTTAAATTTTTACCTGGTGGCACTAAAAGAGAGTGAAAGGGAACACCGAAACTATTAGAATTCATGCTGAGAGGACATGAATGCCTGAACCTAAATTCATGGCAGTTCACCCAAGAGTTTTTTAATGAGAACACTAAAAAGTGTTGACCTCAGGGTGGCATTAAAAGAAGAGTGTAAGAATAAAATCTTGATTAAATTAAACTAACCAAAATGATATTGTGTACTTAATAAAAATAAAAATATACAGGAAATAACTGAACTTAAATAATTTTAGTCAGTTTATTAACACAAGAAGCACGAAGATGCACTGGTACATATAATGTATATATAAATGTATATATAATGTACATATAATGTGTTGATTCAGACTGGGACTTTTACATGACTGTGAGTAAATTACCTTTACAAAGTGTTTTTATTGCAGTAAGTCGACCTATCCAAAATTTTTAACTCTTGCCCCTGAGAAATACCCCCCATAATATAATAAAGCTGAAACTAGACTGAAACTAATCAAAATTCAACTAAAGCTGCGTTATTTTTTGCAATAAAAACAAGTTAAAATAGGGAAAAGCCACTTTGGAAACTAAACAAATTGTGAATAAATTAAATTAAATCAAATTACAGTATTAAATTAAATTAAAAGGGTTACGTGATGTCCTGTTTTACTCATAACTGACCTTAATTTAAATTGTTTTTCCTTGCACACTCTATTTTAACGTCCATTTTTAAATTAACTTATATTTTTATGATGTGTTTATGTGCTTTGTGTATTCTGTTTCACTGCTGCTCAACCTGTTGCCCCCTCGGGACAAATAAAGTGATTTATTGATTGATTGATTTATTACACTGAGGATTAGCCAAAGCCCACAAAGACCTTAAAAACCCAATAAACTGTCAACTGTCAACCAGAGATAAATTTAAGAGGCTTGTGTTCTCAATTTGCATCTCTTTTTTAAAAGCCAAACTAAATATTCATAGAGGGACCTTTTGAAAAAATTATAATTAATGATTCTAACTTATTAAACAGGAAACTTTACAAATGAGATGTACAGCACAAGTGGACGAAAATAGCACCAACACGTAAACAGACAAATATCAAGGACCTCATACAGAGACGGGTCATCCTGTGCTTGCAGAGCAGCTTTAGTCCTTGTTTGATAGCTGTCATACAGTTGAACCGAGCTGTTTGTAGTCAAATATTGCAGCACTCGTCATGAAAAAACGCCTCCAGCTCTCTGAGAAAAGATGGAGGAGGAAATCCACTCTGCTGTCTGCACAGGAAAGAGCATCAGTGTTGCAATCTTACAAATGACTAGCATATAAATGTTGCTTATATGAACACAGTACAGTTTGGGTTCTATGCAAACATGCCCTTTTAAATGTACTGCGTGCTTCTATTTAATCCTTTTTTTCATTATTTATTTACTTTTCTTCATGTTCTGTTTTGCATTTTCTTTTCCTCATTATTTTTCTTGCCTGAAGGTTTCCCTTGAAAATGAAAAATGAGATCTTAATCGTAATGGGGCTTAAAGGATTAAATAAAGGTTATCATAACAGGTGCATCTCACTGCAATTATTAGATATAATGAGACAGTACAGGGCAGGCGACAACTGCAGTGGAGTATGATGTTACATACTATTGTGTAAGCAGCGAACAGAGAGGTACATCTGTCTTACGTTAACTGCAGCTGTTACATTAACATACTGTTATGATAGTGGAGAAAAACATATTGTAAACTAGAAATATGTCATGTTTAGGACTATGTGCTAAACTAGTAAGTCATGCGGAACTAAAATTTGACTTGAAGTCCACCTGAAACGGTATATCAAGAGTACCATTACCTATCTCCAGTATAAACAGGATATATGGGAGAGGCAAAATGTTGGGAGGAACTTGACTGGACCATTGAAAATTGGGACATATCAAAATAAACATGGAGGATACGGCGATACAGTGCGATGCAGAGCAAGAGGCTGATGTTTATGGAGAACTGAAACTGCCAGAATCAAAAATGATTAAATAAATATGCCAAAAATGCCACTGTTTGATTTCCCATTTAATTTTCCTTTTTATTTATCATTTTATTCATTGTGAAATTTTTTCAATTATTTATGTATTATTTACACTTTGCATATAAATGCCCATTTATTTAATTTCCCATTTAATTTCCCATTTTATTCAATACTTTATGTCATTTTTACGTTTATTTAATTAAGAAAGAAAATGTGATTGAATTTTGATGTAAAATTACAAAGAAAGATTTTTTTTTTTGAAAAAAACATTTTTTGGCTAATATAGTTATAGTGAACAATATGACCAGAGAAATGATCTTAAAGGTTTTAAAAGACATTTTTTTCATTTCAGGTGGACTTTTAGTCCAGCAGTTATGGAGTAATTGTCCCTAGTTACTTTTTCCTTCTGTGGCACCTATAAACTCCAGTGAAAGTTCTCCTGTATGTATTTCAGGACAGATTAATAGGTGTGTTTTATAACCAAAAGAAATTAAACCGTACAACCCTCTCTGATACATTTAGATGGCTTGTCCTGTAGTCACTGTGACTGGTCACAACGACCCACAGCTGAATGTGGACACTGTCACTGCTGCTATATACATGAAACCCAGCTCACATCTCCACAGTTATCTGCCTGTTTCCTTTCAGTCCCTCCAATGAAATAAAAACATCTTGTTTCCTGCCGTGGCCTGAATTTGAGTAACATTTCAAAATAAATAGCTGGACTTGTTCTGGCCTCTATAGGAGGACGGGATCTGGCCTGAACGGCTTAATTTGGTGTTGTGTTGCTAAGAAAGAATTATATTGATAGTATAGTGTGGATTAGCAGCGAATGATACCTGTGATGTGAGCAGAATTGTTTTAATTTAAAGCCTCAGTGCTCTCTCAGTAGTTCCCCCCTCTTTTTATTATCACAGGCAGAATGGATTTTTTAAAATGGATTTTTTTTTAGGAAGAGCCTCAGGTCCTTGTGGAAATGACTCTATCTATCTCATTTTGTAATTTGCATGCATTGAATAAATGAAGAAGCTCTCACAGTATTCCTTCAGTGCTGTGGTTAACATGTTAGCACAGATTCGGATTCACAGTTTATTTGTTCTTAGACGCATTGTTTCTGATTTTGCGAGTCCCCACAGGATTCCACAACTGTTTTCATTTCTAGCAGTAATTGGTGTCTGGATGTTAGCAGGGGACATTTTAACGAGTTATTGATGTTCTTGTTAAATTTAACAGGTGAAGAAGATTAACCGAAATTTTCCAGTTAACCAGCAGGTAAGATGTTTCTCCTGGCAGTAGGAGAGCGAGCGCTCCTGCTGCCTGCATAGACTTCTTTTAGCTTTGGCTGACTTACATTTCAGTTTTTTTTATCCCTAAAAAGCTGAAAAATCAGAGGCAAATCTAACCAGGTCAGCCAGTCAGAGAAAGGACACAGGCCTGTCTTACCAGCTATTGCAACACAAAAAGAGTGTTTGCATCATTAAAATCCATCCACTGAGACATGATCAAAAAACAAACTCAAGTGCCTTCAGTCAGATAACTAGCAGTGTCATCTTTCAGTCTTAACATGGGGAGTAAACGCAGCAACAGGCTGTCTTTTTTCTTATTTATTTTGCTTTCTGCCTCGAAAAAAACGTGAATTCACACGACAGTTCATTTAGAAAATAAAAATGGCATGAGATGCGACTGCTTGTCCTGAATCTTTCACTGGCTTTTTTTTTGCTATCCATCAAAAAACTCCAAACAAAAAAGGCAAGAAAGCATTTTAACTTGGGCTGCAATCACTGTGACTTTAATGAGTCCTGATGGTGAGATACACTTGATGTCTAAAATCATGTATCAGAACAGTTGCAGCAGAAGCTTTGCTTTCTTTTCCTTCATCTCCCCGTTGTTCTAACCTCTTTTTTTCTCCTGAATACTTAATGTGATACCTCTTTCCTTCATGATAGCAGTTGGCAATATGACTATACTGTAACACAATACTGTTCTTACTATCTTGGCTGCATCATAAGTATATCTGTGTGTCTTGGACCATTGTGAGCACTGTTACAAATCTATAACCAAGAGTTCCTAATGATATTTCTGGATTTTGATATGATTTTTGCATCAGTGCTTTATCATACTTTTAATCAGCTGCATGAACTAAAAGCAGATGTACCTGCATGTTTCATCTTTAAAGTCCCTGAGAACTTGGTTTTACATCTCAAGTATACTTAAATGAAATTGAATATGCATGGTTAAATCCAAAAAAAGAAAATACTAGTTAGGAAGAAACATCCTTAGATATTATTTACCAAATAGCTGAATACATCAAGGGTCAGTTTGAGCAAATTTGATTGAGTGAGGCCTTGAAATGTAAGCAAACAACCTCACAGCAACCATTCAATTTTGATTTTAAAAAATATCGGTAAAGAGTGATTTGTGCCTTTCTCCTAGTTATCTTTTTCTAACTCTGCAGTGTCCAGAAAAACAAATACATACATCTAATGTGAAAGAAAGGCTATACCACAAAGTATAACACAGACTATGGCCAGAATCACAGATATCTATAGTGCTACCAACACTTTTTATCATTAAAAGTATCTAATGTACTGTCATGTAGGTGGTAATAAGATAAATGCATTATGAATTTAAAAATGTTTAGCTTTTCTTTTCTACTATTCTTAAGCACGCACTAAGACAAGTCTTAATGTGATCAAAACCTGATCTAAAGTGAGAACGGGCACTTTTCTGGGTTTCACTCCCATTGATGCTAGTATTGATACTTGAATGAGACTTGTCAGTCGGGCCTGACTGCCATGGGATTTTTGAAGCCGATGCCAACACTGATATTAGAGAGCAAGAAAATTTCAAAATATAATAATGATACTGAACAAACTACATAATTACACCATATTTAATCACTAGTCCAAGCTTTTTTTCAGGCCTTAAAAAACAGTTTTTTATATTGAGGCATATCGGAGAACATATGCATCGATACTGATAAATCTGTGATATATCCGCCAGTATCAGTCAATAATAGCAAACCAATATATCAGTCGGGCCCTATTTATCAGTTTCACTATTTTTGATTAAGATATAGACCCAGTCACCTCTTAGCAAAATTGTCGTAACTTTGTCAAAAATTATTGTTTTTATGTGGGATCCTGTACTTCATAAGAGACTTTTCTAAATAAATTTAGAAAAAATATGAAATTTAAATATTTTTTTTTCCCATCCCTGCTTTTGCAATTACTT
>JAQFJA010000004.1:15392569-15404927 GCA_029874485.1 Naso brachycentron
TTAAATAGCTCTACATTCTGACAGCCAACACTGATAATAGAGTTTGATCAGTAATGCGGGTCTTAAAGTCCCTCCATTGTGCAGTAAACCCACTATGCATTTCTGGAATCCTAACTCCTGATTGGACGAGAGGGGGAGTGGGATACCAGAAGAGAAGTTGTTGTTTTGTTTTTTTTTCTGTGTACGGCAGAGCAGAGGGCATGTTACTGACAAAACACTCAACATAAGTGATGTCTGAGTGTGGAGTTATTGAACACTTATTAAAAAAATTTATGGGAAAAAAAATTAAAAGCCACTTAGAGCACCTTTAAAGTTTGTTTCAAGGCTAATACTTTAGCACATGTGTATAAATTTGTTTTACATTAAACTAAAATAGGACATTTATTTATACTGTGGTATTTTATTTTACATTTTAGTAAAATACACAAGTACTACTTCCAACACTGCAGCCAAACAAAAGTAAGGTTGTAGACTATTTTTAAAGGATTGGCGTCGCTTGTTATCTCACAGGCGTTCCTATTTTTCTGGTCAATCCGTGTTCATGCAGTGGTGCTCACAGATGTTCCTAAATCCCCGTGACTGACACCTGATGAAGCCAATCAGCGCTCTGCCTGGTCACGTGCTGCAGTTGCCACACAGATGGCAGTCTGTCAGCCAATCAGCGGCCAGTTCACTTTCTTCGCACTGCGTGTGACGATGGAGCACAACAACAACAGCGCTTCTAAGAAATGTCAAGCGTTATTAATCGTGTCTGTGTCTTCCTCCAGCCCGTCCACATCTGTGACAAATTCACGGCGAGTCAAAGCATTTGTTACACAAACTGACAAACACTGGCTGTGACTGTGTGAGTCTGTGTGCGTTCATCCAGTTTTTGTTCCCACTTGTCGACCAACACGCAGTTTCTGGCTCTGCAGTGCGATTAACCTCAATCTTGAACGGCGACGAGCTCAGCCGGTTTGTTCAGAAGAGGCTGAAATATACGCCCGTTTAAATTCCGGTGGCTGCGTGAGGAAAAAATCCCACAATAAATAAACAGTTATTGATTTATCTGAGAGTCTTCCGTCTGACGGGGAAAACGTTTTATAACGGAAAAAAAGTCTTGAACCCGCATGTAGGACCTACACACACCGCAGTGAAAGACGAGGTGCGCAAAAATGTGTAAATTTCGCAAACGTTGCTCATACCGACAAACTGAAATACGACTTTTAATACAAACTTGGATGCATAAGTTAGCATCCAGCGTCGGACATCGCGGTGTAGAGTTGAGAATGAACCGAGCTAACGTTAGCTTCTGTGGGCCTGAGTGCGCCATCACCAAAACAGAGACAAAGCAGGTTAGGTAAGCTCGCCTCTTTATCCTTCCGTTACACAGCTAGCAAACACAAAACACAGCCAGCACAGCGTGTCACATTCAACAAAGCTAACACATTTATTACACAGTTAGCTTGACAACGTTTTACAGTGGCTAACTCGCAGAAAAAAACGTCAGTTAGCGCAGAAGAAACTAAAAATACTCACAATGCTGTGTCGCATTAACTCACTCCTTGTAAGTGGATGTGCAATGCGACGGTCAGTGACAGCGACTTTCACACGTTGACAGCCTCCGTTAAAGACTGAAAACTAGCTGATTAGCTCAGCTAACTACCTGTGCGGGTGTGAAGGTAAAGTAGTGAAGGCGAGCCGTTGTGTCGAAGTGGAAGAAGAAAGAAACAGCTGAGAAGAGGATGTAAACACAGGTCACGTGGTTTAAAATGTCGATAGAGGGAAGCACTGTTGCTCACATCACAACATCTATCTATCTATCTGTCTATCTATCTATCTAATCAGTCTATCAGCTTGTTTTCATGCTTTGAAGTCATAATTTCTATTAAGTTCCTCTGTAAGTTTGTATAATTTTACACTAATAATTTAGACTTGCAATAACAATGTAAACTTAGATTTTTACATTATCAAAAGCTCTTTTTCTTCTGTACATATAGACCACTGTAATTTTTTTTTTAAATTTTAAATCCAGCAATGATTTAGTGTCAGGTGTAGTCAATTATGTTTTCAATTATGTGGTCACTGCAATATTGAGGAAAATTACATCCACTACAGAGAACAAATGTTTCTGTTGTCACACTGGAATTTAGTACTGAAATTAGACATGACAAATTTAATCTGGCTCCAGTTTGTGCAGTTTGTTTTGTAATTTTCTGCATGAAACAGTCTAGTGTGACAACTCTCTGTTCAGCATTTGAAGTTAAAGTGCACATCTATCTGTCTATCTAGATGCAGGCTGACTAAAAACATGCAGACATAGATGAGGAAAGAATAATATGGCTGGCCCACTGTGGCAAGCCTGTTCATTGTCATTTTCTTTAACAAGACAGTACAAAATTGGAAAGATCGTGGAAAGCTTTACCCACCTTGTAACCTCTCAGTTCCCTCAAGGAAATGCCTAAATTTAGCCCGCAGCTGGTTTGTTCCCCGCTCTCGCCGTGTGAGAACGGATGATCACCAGGTTTAAAAGGAAGCAGTCATGGTCAGCAGCACGCAGGTCCGGGCTGAGGTTTCAGGGACCTCGCTTCACCTCAGCTTTCGGTGATACTATAGATTTGCTATTTCTAGGAGGAAAGTTTGAGGTCCATAATGTGCTGCCAGTGCAGGGAAACTTCCAAAGCAAAGCAGCAATTATAAATGATTGTAGAGTCTTTGCTTAGGCCATATAGAGAGGCAGTTAAGAAGCAGTCTGTCTACAATCCTAGCAAGGATAGAAGTGATTTTACTAGATGATTAAGAGTTAATTGTTTAAACAAAACATGTCTGACTTGTTGCCAAAGTGGCTGGTAGAGCTGAAAAGCCCAACAAATCCGCCAGCATTAATAGCTGGAAAGTTTTTTCACTTGATTTGATTGTAAAAATGTTTTTAAGGCAAAATACGTGACCACTTTTTGCAGTTGTTCTCCTGCAGGTTGTGCTCCAAGGTGACATGTTTGTTTACTTTTACACTCGGTGGTTTCATTGCGTAACAGCGAGGCAGTGAATCCACCTTACATGACCACAAAATACAAAGGGTTGCAGATTGTTTAATGTGGCTCTGTGCAGGTTTTAGTTGTTGAATACTACACCCTTTCCCTCAGGGATCATTAGTCATGTCACGTATAGCAATAAAAGGCCTGACTAATGAAAAAGACTTAAGGTTTGACCTGAGTTAGCATTATAATTAGCATATAATATGTGAAACCAGGCCTGTAGCCAGGAATTTAGAAGTGGAGATCAGGAGTCTCCACCCAAAAAAGGCTGTAACATGTCTGATTTTGAATTGTTTTATTTATTTAAATCTAACTTGTTTGTCTAAAAACAGCGACAAAATTTAAGATAGTGGCTTTAGAATCACAATATGCTTCGACATAAACATATTGTGTCATGCACAGTGACTTGTTTAAACTCCTCTTCAGGCCATAATAGCACTGAACGAGGACATGACCTCAGTGTCCTTAATAGCTGCACAGGCCTAAAATATATATGACTATAAAAAAACTAGTAATGCATCACCCAAACCTGGATCCTGGCTTAGAGCAAAACTGTCGTCTTCCAGGAAATCGAATATTTTGTAGCCACCCGTTTTATTACATGAATGTAAACAGACATTGTTTACTACAGCAGGGTGAGGTGAGGTCTCACACCAACTGTGTGTGTGTGTGTGTGTGTGTGGCTGTCTTG
This sequence comes from Naso brachycentron, assembly GCA_029874485.1. NCBI lineage: Eukaryota > Metazoa > Chordata > Actinopteri > Acanthuriformes > Acanthuridae > Naso > Naso brachycentron. The sequence continues at coordinate 15,396,275 of JAQFJA010000004.1, forward strand.
CTACTTTATATATCTGCACCCCCCTCCACCAGCACGCTGCCAGTCTGCACACACAGCATATACATTACAGGAAGTCATGGCTCTGTGCAGCATGACAGAAATGTCGTTTGTGGAAGCGCTGAGCCCACAGCTTCGTGTTTCAAACGCTCAGTTGTTGTCACACTATAATTTAAAACTTTGGTGTGTTGTCTGGGTGAAACGCTGCTTTTGTCTCTCTTGCATCTCGCGTGTGCTGAGTCCTGTCACTTGAATAAAGAACAGAGAATACATTTAAGATAAAGAGATGTGAATGTTTCTTTGGAGACAATTTTTTGTGTCACTTTAATTATTGTCATGACAGCATTTGAGCTGATGATACAAACAGGATTAAGAGGTTCAGTGTGAAGGCTGTTCTCGTAATGAACCGACTCCAAATTCGTTAGAAATGGTTTCAAAGGTGAAAAAAGACAGAGTTAAATCTACTCCACTTTAAACGTCAAATCTCCGTTTCCGTGGTTTCCTTAGTTGTCTTGATAGTGTGCTGCGTGAGCGGTTTAGGATGCCATGTAGATCTTTTGTTTCTCTGTGTCTTTGAAATGACATGTGATACTTTCTTGTGATACTTTCTTGAGATGTAGGTAGTGATTTTTGACATTATCTGTAAGTATTGTCTGCTTTTATGCACATTAGATGTTAAATTTTGAGGTTTAACTTTACTTTGACACTTCTGGGGTGTAGATAACTTGCTCAGCCTTTTATTTATAAATTGATTGATCAAAATAAATACTTTCTTTAACTTCGTGCCTAGCAGGAACATGAGCTGCACTGATATCCTCTTTAAATTTGTGCCCTGACCGGAGATTAATAAAGTAATCCATGTAAGTAAATAGAACTATTAATTAACTGATTAGTCGATCAACAGAAATTTCATGCAACTATTTTCATAACTGAATGTCTGCTGTAGGTGAAAAAACATAAGTGCTTAATTTGTTTACATTTTGCAGACTGAATGTGTTCTATGTGAAAGTAAAACCAAAATATTTTTGAGCTTTGGATCGTTTGACGGACAAAACATGCAATGGGAAGAAACTGTGATCTACATTTTTTACTTTTTGCGTATTTGATAGAGCAAATGATTAATCCTTTAATCGAGAAAATAACTGGCAGATTAATTGATAATGAAGATAATCCTTGGTTGCAGTCAGAAGCACTGAATACAAAGAAGATTTTTAGGCCTACTGTATAATATTTCATTACAAATATTTTTGGGATCAAACCTGTGACGTTGCAGTTTCATGGTCAGCAACTTCAACTTCTACCTCACTTTTAAAGAACTTTCATTTAATATCTAACCCCAGCATCTCTTAGTGATCAAATTTAACTGTCAGTCCAGTATCCTGACTTCATAGACCACTCCCTGTTACTCTACATGCAATACCACAAAATGACCACAAGGTGGTGCTAATGTCTAAGGAAATTTGCCTCTTTGCTTCATGCTTCAGGGGTAAGTGGGTTTACATTTGACTGACGGAGGCTTTGAGAAATCACACGACCATTTGAAAAGTTTATTTCTACCATACACAAACTGTACAACACAGCGCATATCTGTTTATTTAAGAAATAGTAAAAGTAATAGGAAGTTTCAATTTACAAACTACCTCAACTGAAAAAAAGCATTACATTTTTAATGTAAAAGAAAAGAAAATACAATACAATTTCATATCATACTAATATCGTTCCACAAAAAAGCATTTCACAATACAAAACATCAAATACTAACAGGGAAAAATAAATATTATTCACAAAACTTCCTGAGCAAACAATGTTTGTGGTATAGGAATTAAATAGAAGAAATTAGAAACAAAGGATTGTTAGGTTTAAAGAGTGTGATTCAAATTATTAAAAGATTACAATTCTTTAAAACATATTGAGTATTTGGATAAAATAGGGTCTTGGGTTTTGTTTTTTTTTGTAATTTGGCTCTTTTGCTGTCACATTTTTTTTTTGTTTCTTCGAAATGTCCAAGGCTACATGTCTTTGACTTCTTTTTGCAGAAATGAAAAATGTATTGCTCAAATGAATTACCATCATTTTTCTCTTGGGATTATTATTTTTTTTTTTATAAAACTGAGACGTGTATAACGGTAACTAGTGTCCAATTCCCCTCCTTTATTGAAGTCAAGGGCAGTGTGGTGAACTAAAAATACAAAATAACAAAGTACAAAAGTGCAACTGATGCAAACAAACAACTGATTAGCCAACAACTATCATTTGTCTATGTTTTCATTTTTTATCTTTTTTTTTATTTTGCATTAAATGATTGAAACTGAAATATGAGTTGTGGTGGTAGTCAGCTCGGTTTTGAAATAGCTACTGTTCAATCTGCCCCAAGCGTTACAAGAATATTCAAACTGTAAGACGGGTTGAAGTGTTAAGGCTTGTAAGCAGTTTAAGATAAAACAGGAGCAGATGTTTTTTTTTTTTTAATTCACTCCTTCTTTTTTCCCCTCTCCATGCTAGCAAAAGTTAAAATAAACACCAGACTTTTCAATCTCAGCGGTGATAATTCAAAACCTGACTCTGAGATTACAGCTACTGAGACAACGGCATTTAAACAGTCATCAGGAACGTTTCCTCCTATGAAAATAATTGTACTGTATAATAAATTAGACACCATCCACATAATACTGTCCTACCACAAAACATAGTACTCGTATATTTTTATGGATTCATATACATTTAGGCACATACTATATGCACACTTCAAAGTGTGTGCACAGAAGGCAGTTTAATATCTATATTTTTAAAAAAAGACATCTTGACAAAGTGGATTTTTGATTTTTGTTGCGCTCTTCTAGCGGCACGCAGAATCTGACATTCATGTCACCGAATGATGTTGCATTTTTGCTCAGTGTCACTTCCTGCTGGCATTCAGCTGTTATTGGTTTAGAAGAAAAGTGTACAGTACAGTTGCATTGCTTTTTTTTTTCTTTTTTTTTTATCTCATTGTTCACTTTGTCTTACCATACATTCAGTTTCCAATAAACAAAGCAAAAGCAATGCTTCAAAATATTGATGCTTAGTCGTTTTGGTAGGCTTTTACTTTGAAGGGAGATCCAACTTATGGTCTAATAATAATAATAATAATAATAATAATAATAATAATAATGATAATAATATACGTTTTTCAACACTAGATGGCGAAGGTATGCCATGAAATTGGAATGTGCTTCTATGTAATTTACAATGTGCAGAAAGTCAAACAGATTTCTCAAATATTAATCATTTACAATTCTAGAAATAAATAAAAATCGAGGAAATAAATACACTGATGAACAAATATAATAATAAATAGCGATAATATAAGAATGACATGAACACATACAGATTAAAATCAAGCAAACCATACAAAATAATTAAGTGCAAGAGGGGTAAAAATCTCACCAGGATAAACATATCAAGTGAATGCAGAAACAGTAAAAGCATTACAAATCCGGCTGGTAATTTTCTCAGTGCAGTGTATTTACCGGGAAATGCCAAACACATTTCCAAAAGCCTTGTCTTATACATGCAGCCAAGCCAGCACTCTTCAGTAAAATAGAGCTATCTAGTGCCATTATCCCAAGTCAAAGAAACCTTTTGGTAGCTCTGCAGCTTAAACATGGATGCCCTTAATAGCCTGTTTGATATTATCCAAGAGGGCCTTGCACTCTGGAGAGTATTCATGCTCCGAGTTGTTGTACATATCAGTTAATGTGTTCACATAGGCTTCAAAATTATGCTCACTGATGGGTCCCTGCAACAAAAACATGTTTGACTATTAGTGACAACAGCACAGCAGAAATGACAATTCACAGAAAATGAGATTTCTTCCAGGACAGGTTAGATATAATGAGTGGTAGTGGAGTCTGTGGTCAGTGCTTACTGTACCATTTGAGGCAGCTGAATGTCTGTTAGACTGTTAATGAGGGCTTGGCTAAGGCGAGCGAGCTCCTTCAGGAGGCTGTCGTTGTGCTGTTCGATCATCTTGTTCTCCTCTTCAATTGTCTTCAGGTTACATTCCATAGATGATATCTGCTTTCAGGTACAAAGAACAGAAACTCGTCAAATTGGGCGAGCGAGGATCTCACGCCTTTGCCCTCGAAATGAGCTCGTCAGAGTGGATATTTACCTGGGTTTGAAGCTGCATCATATCTGCCTCTATTTTCATGTTGGATTCATTTAGTTCCTCAATTTCATGATCCAAATGTTGAATATCTTCTTTTTTTTCAACACCTAAGTCGAAGCAAATTATTTAATTTATCATGTTGAAAGTGAAAATATCGAGGGATACATGTAACTGCAAAATGCTTAAGGTTTTTCACACCACACAGCATGTCAGGGTAGCTTACCACTGCTGGCTTTCAGTTTGATAGTCATCATCTCTTCTTCTGAGTGTTTTTTCTTGATACTCTGTGCGTTCAGTGGGCAACCTGACAAGCTAGTTCAGCAGGTCATAAATGACAGTTTTTAGGTGGAAGAACATCACAAAATGGATCAACTTTAGCATCAATAGAGGCAGAGAATGGGAGTAAAGGTGTGAAAATGCAACATGTCGACCGGCAGCATTGTTCAGAGATAAAGTAGAAGACGGGCCATCTCACCTTCTGTGAGTGGCAAACACATTATTGGCATGTCCAAGGCCATTGCAGCCAGGCAAGGGACAATGGGGCAGTTCCTGTTTATTGGCCTTCCAGGCAAAGGGCAGCCCATTGATGGACGACTCCTTCTGTCTTTTGGCAGCAAGCGGACAACTGCCTGCACTGCGATGGGATGTGTATTTTCCCGATATATGGCCCTGACCGTCACATCCAATTACCGGACACCTACCAGAGAAACAAACGAAGAGTCATACATGTTGCAAACCTGCAAACACAGCTGACTCATGTAGGCAGAGAGCGGCTAACTTGCATTTAAAAACATTGTTTTATATGCTACAGACAAAACAAAGACATTTAACTGCTCAAAAAGTAACAACCACATCATTAAAAAAAAAAAATCTCTCTTTAGATAACTAGACCGGAAGATTTGTTAACCATTAAGTTGATTAATCCAGCCAAATGCTGATTAAAAATAGTCGCCAAAACTAGAAATAATCGCATTAACTGCAAGTTACTAATCCACTAAAACTTGAGGTAGAGTGAACGCTCTGTTCGCTGCATCCTCTGTGCTCTGAGGTTGCTGATATTTGTGCTCGAAAAACATAAGCACAACTCACGCTGAATATCATTAAGAGTTTGTCAGTTGGAATTCAGGCCTGTTTTCTGCAGGTCAGTAATGGAGTGACATGAATTACAGATAATTGTCATGTATCCCCTCATGCGAAAGAATGTAATTTGGAGGGGGGCTAACCCTTTCCCTTATTGATAAAGGTGAAAGGTCACCTGAGATGATACAAATGGCACACACACACAGTGGAGTGCTGCCGCAAAAAGCCTGTTTCAGCATTTTGTTACTCGGCAGCACAGCAGCACTTAGAGGACAAAACAACACCAGTCCCATTACTTACAACTAGCACAGGTAGGTGGCTTGATGCAAGGCACCAGGACAATGGAGGCATGCCATATGGCCCACTATTTACAATAATCTAGGGACATTTGCTACCCTCCCCCTTTCTCTGCCTGTCTCTCTTAATGTGTATGAGATCTATTCCAGTCTAATTCCTAAGCTCATGCCCTTGCATTAGTAATTAAAAAGAAAAAATCTGTGTCCAGATGTATAAGTAAACAAGGGATCATATATCTGACTTTGGATTTAAACTGCAAATCAATTACATTATTTTTTTTTTTCCAATAACACTTTCACAGACAGTGATTAAGCTGCAAATGAGTGCGCTGCCATGGGTGCGGCGGGCGATTCAACATTTTCTTAATATACTACAATTATAAAGAAAGCACTCAGTGAAGTGTAATAAGCCAGATAGTCCATTCAGAAAATAAGGGGGGAAAAAAAAAAAAAAAACTGAAAAAAAAAATCCCACAAAAACACGCTGCTAATCCTTGGAAAATAATTCACTAATGTTACGACAAGAGAAGTATTATTTTCTTTGTTTAACTTAATGGCCTCCAGGTATAAAGCCCCGGGCACAAAAGCGTGACACATTTTCACAATGTTTTTCGGAAACAAAAAAACATGACAGCATGGGATGAGAAAAAAAAAAACAAAAAAAACCTCTTACTTAAGCTCTTGCTCATCTTTGTCATCCTTGTTTGGTGTGAGCTTCAAACCTCCCTTTCTGGCACGTGGGCATCCTGACAAGCTGCAAATAATGGAGGACAGTCCGGGTTGACATGAAGAAAATCTACTTTACAATTAAAAAAATTTAAAAAAAGCTAAATTGTTACAAGCAGCCATAAAGTTCATGGAGTTTCAATCGCACATGTTCAAGCAAATCTAAATCTATAAATCTGAATAAATAAATGTTTAAGCAGTGAAAAGTTGCACTCTGCCTTCGCACATAACATGGATTTTAAAATGATCCATAAATGCATAGATAGACGATTAGGCAGCCAAATAAATCAATAAACACAAGAATTCAAAAAGTGCAGCATGTTTGCAGCATAAAGTGAGACTTTCACCATCTGTTTGAATGTCATGCATCTGACAAATGTATTTCGTGCTCAGTCGCGAGGATTTTTTCCTCTGCTACCTTCTGTGCGAAGCGTAGTTCCCAGTCACATGTCCGGATCCATCACAGCCAGGTGTTGGGCACCTGCAGGTTGAGAAACACAGAGAGCAGGTGCCTTTTTACAGCAAAAGACTGCGAGCGGAGCAGTGGATTCATGCTAATATGCAGAGAGGTAGTACAAATACCAAACAACTTCATGTGAAGTACAGAGAAATCCTGCATTAGGAAAGAAAAGGAAAGAAAGGGAATTAGAGGAAAGGAAAGGAAATTAGAGGAAAGGAAAGGACGACATTGACCCAAGCAGAGGCAAAAACAACCTGCCTAGTTCAATGTGAAAAATCCTTTAGCAACAATACCAGTTTTCAAAACACATACTTTAGTTCCTGAGAGTTGGCTGCCATCAGTGATTTGAGTGTTTTGTCAGCCAGGGGACATCCAGACACACTAGAGAGGATAAAGAGCTAACAGTCATTTTAATGCACTCTTTGATCACAGCTGAATTGAATAATCTTAATACAATGTCTCAATGCATTTTTAGACTAAATTATTTGAAAACACAATTCTACCTCCTCTTGACGAGAGAACCTTTTCATGTCACTGCGTTTTTTAAAAAAAAACAACATATGACATAAAATCTAGCTCTACACGCGATGTGACATGTTTGCAACCGTAATAATCAACATAATTAAACAATCAGCACTGTTTCCCTTGTCTATAGATCTGCTGGCTGGTGCTAATGAGAGTGTAATTAATTACAGTACCTCCGATGTGATGCATAATTCCCCGTCACGTGGCCGCTGCCGTCACAGCCTGGGGTCGGACAGCTGCAGGAGAGCACAAAGCACTTAATGCACAGATTACTACACTTCACACAGACTTTGCCAAGCTTGAACTGAATCTTTCTTTTACTGACAACCTTTTCATGGGCATTAAAGAGGAAAAAAAGAGTTAGTACAGCAGGAAGTTTAGTAGAGAAATTATTATTATTATTATTATACTGCTGAACATTCAGTTTAAGAATGTCTCTGAGGGTGGTGCTGTGCTGCAGAAACTAGAGGATCCTACTGCTGTCGTGGTGTGATTCTCAAGAGGAGACCCAGCAGAGCATGCACTCTAACTACAAGAGTCAAGAGTTGTAAGCTTGTACGGGACATTTAGGGAGAAAACTCACTTTTAAATAGATACAATTCTGCTCCACATGTACCTGCAGACAATACCAGTTACAACGATAGGCAACACAGTGAGTTTCAGGTTGCTTTGACTCACTTTCATCAAACTGTCCTATTTAAACAAAAGGTATGGCTCAGCGTGACACTTTTTATTGTCAATACTGACCATCTGCCGTCTAAAAGGGAGGCTCACATTATTTACAGCTGACCGGATAAAGAAGCCTGGAGATGTCTCAGTAACGTAGCATACCTCAACAGTTCTTTCTTTGTATCTCGTAGTAGCAGCTTGGCTTTGGGACTCAACATGCCGTCTCCTTGATAGTGTTTGTCCTCCAGGGAGACATGATCGTAATCCTCCTGCAGCGAGAGAAGGAGTAAAAACATGGCCTTAACAGTGCAGAGTATCAAACCTGACCATGATCTGCAATGGCCTAAAAGTGAATAATTAATGAAAAGCCCTATATAATACTCTTAAAACACGAGCCTTGTGGGTTAGAGTGCAAGGCAGAGAGATTATGCTTAAGGATACTTATACAGGAGTAAACCATACATCCATTTAAAGTCACACGTAATCTTTATAGTATTTATGAGGCGCAGCCATGACGTCAGGATTTCTTTTTTCTTTTTTTTTTTTTCCACAGACAAGATTGTGCAGTCACCAGATGTTGTGTGTGATTTAAAAGCAGGTCAAATGTGATAACTCCAGACTGCAACTACAGATGAATTCCACCTGTGAAATAAGGACGAGCAAACATTTAAAACCTACAGGAAGATTCATTGTGGAGACAAGATTAGTGTGAAAATATATCTCATATGTTTAAAGATCTAAGTAGAAAAA
>JAQFJA010000004.1:15405027-15416958 GCA_029874485.1 Naso brachycentron
TGAGGTCTGTATTTTGTTTTTGATTTTACCGACTTGAGTAGATTTTATATTTAACGGTTACAAAACTTTCCATGCTAATTTAAGTATTTTTAGATTGAACTTAAACATTTTAAATCTTTTTGGACTAAGTATTTAAGAATTTTTTTAACAATTTTTTTGTACTTAAACTCCTTTTCAACAAAATTCAACAACTTTATTTTTTAAACAAAATTTGACTATTGTTAGACAAATGTTGAAGTATTTTAGGCTAATATGGTGAATAAATAATTACAAAACTCAATATTTCTTTAATTCCTGTCAGTGAAGAGAGGGTCTGAAACACATTTACATGTTCCTGGTGGAAAATAAAAAAATTTTTTTCAGGTCAGTGAATTCCTAAAAAATTCCACGGTAGGTTTTCTGGAAAGAACTTTGCATCCTGGCTACAATAATGAGGATAATGAAAATAACTGAACTGAAAGAAAAGTGCAGAGAATATGTTTGCACAGCTAAACTTCATAAACAGCATCCAAAATTCCAGTTACTTAAACATTTTCCCTTCTTGCTAGAAAAACTATGGGCTGTCTTCTGTAACTTGTCTCTTAGTCTTTTACTTTCATTCTATTACTTATTTTATGTAAGTGAAATTTCTTTGTTTGGTGACACAATAACAACCCAGCAACCACACACAGTTTGACCGTCAAATCCTCACCCTTCACCATTTACACATTACATTTTTAGATGCTATCCAAAGTGTCACTTGTCAGTGTTTTTTACCTCTGCATCCTGCAGAGTGTGTGCTTTGCTGAAGTTGACAGGGACGGGGCTCTCCCAGCTGTCTCTCTCACACAGTGGCTGGTAGAAGGCGGGGCTGATGAGCACACTCCCGCCTTTGGCCATAGAGGACTCAGAAGGGGACAGCGAGTCGTCCAAAGGTGTTTTTGTGTGGGATTTAACGTTTTCCTTGCACTTCTTCATACTCAAGTCCAGGGTGCCGTTTTCATCCACCTCTATGAGCATGTCCTGGAACCAAAGACGTTTAATCCTCAACATTTAATCATTTAATACACATTACAACATGTTGCAGAAGGGTACGATAAATAAAATGTGTCTCACATGCCATCGCAGTGTGTGCTAACATATAAAAACAAATGAATCAGGGGATAAAAATAAACCCCATTTTCTAATTACACAGAAAGGAATATAAACAAAACAGTCCAATGTCGATTAATATGACAGCAGCGATATGGTAAACTTGAACCTGGCAACATTTCTCTGTAAACATGAAAAACGACTTGAAATGCAGAGCAAACAAACAATGTATTTAAATAATACATACTGTGGTTATCTCTCACCAGACAAAGTACCAAACTAAGCCAGCATTAATTCTGTTGAACACAAAAAAATAATCACTGGTGTGTAGTTTTTCAGTGACAGCTGTGTCATCTGTTTTCTAGGACACACAACCAAGATGGCAGCTGGGGGGGGTGGGGGGGTGGGTGGGATGAGGGGGGGGGTTTGCTGGTTTTAGGTCATCATTATTATAGCAAAAATTAAAAAGCTTAATGTGGCATAAGTTTCCCCGCTGACAGATGTGTTTGGCGTTTCTGTGCTNNNNCGCAATAGCATGATGACTTATGGCTGTTTTGTGGCATTAAAAGTTTTACCTTATTAAAATGCTGAAATCCTCTCCCATAAATGAAACCAATTATTGGACGCATATGTTTCATTAAACCCTATACATCATTATTATTTCTTTTTTTTTCTAACAAAGGGATGCTTTTCAAATTAATTAAAGGGGATAATTTACATGAACATTGGATGTGGCTGTCCACTTTAATTATCCAGCCATTCGAAGACGTGTGCACCTAATACACAGTAACACCGGTGTAAAGACGTTTTGTGATTTATTCAGATTTTTAATGTTGTTTTTAGTCACAAGTAAAAACAAAAACTCTGGATTTTGTTCTTTTTTTTTTTGCTGTTATTGTGAATTAATGATGTAATTTAAGCATCTCAAATAAGTAAAATCTGCTTGTGTTCACACTTTAAAGGCCAGCTCTTTGGTGCTTTTTGCATGTGATATTCCAACGTGTAACATACATATGCAGATAAGTTAAAGCATATAACACTCTAAATATGGCCCCCTTTTTTTCAGACCTGAAAGCTGTTCTTTATTTTGTACGTCTTTCCAAGACAACTAAGCTGTAAATGAGAACAGATGATTAACTTGCTAACACTGTTTTATTCATTCAGTGGGCTGGTACCTGGTACAAGGCCACATTCTCAGCTCAACAAGCTGGGAGACAAGGATCTGTGCTGTGTAGGTGTGGAAACCTTGAATCATCTACAGTACAGTGTGCACGTATGTAACCCACAGAATGTGATCAAATTAATCATGAAGTGAGTTTGGAGGAAAGCTGAACACAATGCCGCGACACATTGGAGATAATGACAGCAGAAGAGATTTTGGAGCCGGTCACATTTCTAAGTAGAGTTTGGATTTTGTGTGAATTAAACTTTTCAGATGTTAACTCCTTTAGCTGATTGGCTTAATCCCTTGAAATGCTTTTAAAGACTATCTGGTGTAGACACGCAGCCTATGCTGGATCATATAACTAAGCAAAATATCCTCCGCCATCTGCAGCGGGCAAGAAGCAGTTTCAGACAACAGTTCAGGGTTTTTACATGCCAGCTGATGTCGAAACAAAATACACCACCACATGTTTTATTAAAAAAATATGCAAGTAGTTGTAATTGGGAAAGGAGGCTGATTGTATTTCTTCTTTTGATGTGATTACACAAATTTTCATTTGTGTACATTAAAGCTTTATGGAGTGGAAACCTCCTTGTATGTGTGCCACCAGAGCGCCAAGCTCCCTTTGCCAAATTCTGTCTTTTGATGTCTTCCCTTTTTATACACAAATCAGAGTTCCTTTAAAATGACCACATTAAATACCTTTCCAAGTGGTCTAATTTGATTACCTTTGTGGAGGTTGCCAAGGGCCGGCCGGCGACAGCCTCCATGTTCTTCCGGTAGCGAGTGGAGAGGTTAAGGATGGCGGCGGTTGCCGCAGTGGCTTGAAGGCCATCTTCTTTTTTGAAATGACTCGGTGGGCTGTGCTGACCAGAGGTGGGCAAGCGGCCACCTGGAGCACCGAGGAAGCCAGGATACTGCTGAGGTGCTAAAAGACAAATAATTAGTGAATAATTTAGTTACTGCGGCACCAGATGTTCTTCCCAAACTTAATAACACATAGAAAACAAGTTAGGTGTTGATATTTGCAACCACAAATAAAAATGTTAGATGAAATCCTTAAAAAGTGATTAAAATTAGATTAAATGTAGATTCATGATGTTGTTGCTTTTGTGGACTAATTTTATTTTTTTAAAGCCAAAACAAAGGTTCTGTACTTTAACATGTGAAAATGCATTCTTGTGTTAAATGAAATGCACAAGACTTACAATCTGGGAAATGTGACATTTCCTGCTCCTGGTTGGTCTCCATTAGAGGCTGTTTGCCGAAGACCTGTGCATCAAAGCTGGCGTAATCAAAGCGGATTCTGCTGTACTTGTCCATTTCTTTTGTGAGGCTGGTTTGTAAGGCTGCTACTGGATGAGAGAGCCTGTAGTTCAGCTGGTTCATCTCAAACTTCTTTATCAAGCCGATGGCTCTACAAGGAGAAGAAATTTTAAAAAAGATGTATTTTATTGTGCTAAACTCGTGAACTAACAAGTGCCCAGCAAGCTCTTATTGAGCGGTTAAGTATAGACATTGTTTTAAACCATTCAGGGATGCCAGTGCTTTTGTACACATAGTCTGGGATCTGATGTGTGTTGTAGATCCACAGCCAGGTTGCCAGACTAATTAATATAGTAGGAGTGGGCATCCTGCCCATGATATATCCACAGGGAACAAAGAGTTCTGCTCTTTTATCATCTCTAATAGAGAAGAACTCACAGGACCAGCAACGGTTGCTTATGTCTGCTTGGAAAGCTCAAAATAGACCGCGTGTTCAGCTGGGATCAGTGAATAAAAATATCTCGTACTGTCTTTAACAATAATAGTGTTTATCACTTTTTTGCATAACCTCAGTCGCGCTTTGTCAACTTCAGTTCAGTAAAGAGCTGAACGTGATTTCTAAACGCTCGCTGTAATTATTTCTCCTGCACATGTGACCACAATGATGGCAGGGAGATTCCTCGGCGTTATCTGGCACGGTACCTCGGTGAGCGGTCAGGTGTTTGTCTGCATTTCAGGCTCTCGTCCTGAGGTTTGGAGACCTTCACTGCAGCAGCGATGGGGCAGCCTGAGAGACTGGTTGAGGAGGAAATCAAACACATTAGCTCAGTACTGTAAGCCATCTATGAACACAGTGCAGATTTCCTAATGGCTTTCTCTTGTGGGTTTACCTCCGGTGGGTGCTACGGTTGCTGTTGACATGTCCTCTCCCTGTGCACCCGGGTGTAGGGCACTTGAGGACGTTCTCATGCATGGCCAGAACTGAGAGGACGAGGACAGAGAGAGGAGATAAGCTCCAAAAGAAAAAACATGTCCGACAGAATTTAACATGTAAGACATAATCAAGCTTAAAGATTATAAGATGGTCAATGCATTTGTACACTGAGCATTTTTGGAAATAAAACAAACACATTTTCAGACGTATAACTGGATTGAACATTAGTGCCTAAAGAGCAAAGATCCTGCAGAGACAGAAACGGAAGAAAAAAGGCTTTCTCATTGTGAGGAATGCTGTAATGTGGCTGAAATGTAAATAGCTTAGTGCAAAGAAGAGCGTAACAAGACAGCTGATTATATTCTTCAAAACAAACGCGTCGTTAAAGGTCCGCTCTGTATCCTTAGAAACTTCTTCTCTGTACATATTCTCCAATTAGTTTGTTGGAGTTGTCTATTTATTTTTGAATGCTGCGTTAGCTAGCCCTTTGATTTGCAAATACTGCCTCCAGTCTAAGAGCATGCGCTTTTTTGAAAAAGTTAATTACTTTTTCTGTTCCTTTTGTAACATTACTGTTTAATGTTGAATGTTTGTTGAGTTATATTGAAATGACTTAACAATCGCCAATGTGAGGGGGAAAAAAAAAAGAAGAATTCAATATTCACACATTACAACACTACCAGACAGAGAGAGAAAATCCTTTAAATTTATTTGAAAAGTTTCAGGCACATCTTTGAATTGAACTAAATGTATAAGCAGGTCTTTCTTGTCTTTGGGTCCATGCTAAGAGGATTTCAATTGATTGTAAATCCTAAAACTAAAACAGTTTCTTTAGTATAAATAATTCCGTATACAACATGCATACACAGAACTTCTTGTGTGACTTACTCTCTGGAGGGACTCGGACTTTGTGAGGACAGCCGGACAAACTCCTGTGATGTGGGTACAGGCCGGTCACATGACCGGTGCCATCGCAGCCAGGAGTTGGACACTTTATATCCTTTTTATCTGTACGCGGAGAATCTGCGTACACAGTAAAAAAGATCTTACAATAAATATAATACAACCGCTGTACTTCTGCGTAAACCTAACAAAGCCCCTCTGTCTTTATGTGTTTGGAAGTCAGTGAAACACTGTATAAACATAATGCACTTGTACTTTTCTGTCTACATAGGTCAACAGATTGAAATATCATGCAACGCTAGACACTTTTTTCACAAAATGCATCTATTAATCTGTCATTTTAGTTAAGGCTGCAGTTCAACACAGAGCATTCACTTCTTAATGCCCATCCATCGAAAGATTACATCCAGGATTACACATTTAGCTGCAGTCATTTGAAGAATCAGAGGGAAACATGAGAGGTACTTTAGGAGGATTTAAGACTTATGGTCATGGTTAAATATCCAGTTGATTCCTATCAAAATCCAATATTCTGAGTAGCAGCAATTCCATCAGAAAATTTTGTTCTTCGTCTGTTTATTTATTACTTCACTTGTTGCCAAAATGTTTTTAGTACTTAAGAGGATTTCCTCCCTCTGATTTCCCCTCCTGTGTTTGCTTCTTTTATTCATTATGGTTTTTTTTTTCATGGCCCGATCATCCGAATCACAACAGTTCTGTCTGTTTTATGCTGGATGAAGCTACATTTGCAAAACTTTGTTTTAGGCCTACATCTGTAATGTTACCTTTTCCTCCATTATAGTTGAGTCTGCCGTCCATGTCCATCATTCTGTGGTGCCTTCTCTCATTGGTCATCTGCTCCATGAGGAAGCGGTCCATCTCCCTGTAGGCGTGATGCAGAGCCTGTCTTTGCTCTGTCTGTAGAGCGATGGCCTGCTCCAGCAGGCTGAAGTTCACCCGCCCTCGGCTCATCTCCAGGCCTCTCTCGTGGAGGCCCAGAGCCCAGCCATCCAGCCTGAGTGGCCTCTCTGCCTCAGCCTCTCCCTCGCTGTCCTCCTCTGTGGGTAGCGGCTTGTATCTCAGGGCCTCAGCCTGAAAAATACTCGCCCTTCCCATCAGGCCACCTGATTCTGAGTGTGGCTCCTCTTTCACGTGGCCATTTCTAGCTGAAAGGTCTTCGGAGGATCTGGAGGGGCTGCAGCCAGAGCCATTCACCTTGACAGAGAGAGACAGAGGCTCCCACTCAGCCTCCCTCATGTCTTCATATGGAGTCTGCGGGGACGATGTACCGCTCATCCTGTCTTGACTTTGGTCTTCTTCTTCATTATTAAGGAGCTCCTCATCGTCTTCCTCTAGCAGACGTTCAGATGTGTCCAGCTCACATCGCGGGGAGCCGTTAGACGTAACTTCTGACCATCCGAGAGAATCGCTGGACTTTGCTGCAGTGTCGTAGCAGCCATTTTTGTTGGCAACTCCATTCATTGTGCTTAAGTTTCCATCTAAAACAGTAAGAAGACACTTATTATTTCATGTCCTGTTAAGACTTGACCAAACATGTTCTTTTGTGACCCCTCAGGATAAAAATTGTATATCCTCAATAATCTTCCTCAAATCCTTTAAAGGTTTTAGATTTTTTGTTACTTTTCAACAAGTAATATCTTGAGAAAAACATGTTTTTTAAAACCTTCTAGAGGATTAAAACAAACACATGTTGTAATAGAAACGATAATCATAAGGTTGCAAGATTTCCAAGCTGTTCAAGTATATTTTAGATAACATATATGACCCTTCTTTCTGCTAGTTGAATGTGAAACCTGGAGATGAGAGACGCAATTGTTTTCTTCTTCCTCTGTGTTCTTCAATTGGAGCAACAACCCAATATAGATTTAGGACAAGATTATGGAGGGATTTACTGTGTGGTGGACAGCAAACATCAGTTTTTAATTAGTCGTCTGTATTTTTAAGAGCAAGCTAAGCAGCAACATGTTGTCATCCGCGCAAAAAATTGATTTAAAAACACATAATTGTTGTTTCTATGGGGGAAAACAAGGAAAGTGAAGAGGATTCCTGAAAACACAGATGGAGGAAACCACAAACACGAAGATATAAGAGAGAAATCTCAGTGAGCTGCTGCTGCTGCTGCTGCCTGTGTGGCAGAATGTAGTTTTGGAGAAGCCAACCATACACCTCAGTCAAAAAAAACCTGATAATAATTTTTGGTATTTAAAAAAAAAAAAGCGATAACAGCTAACGGTGCCCACAGAGAGGAGCGGCCTCTTTACTGAATGGGACCCAAGACTGCTGAAAATAACAAGTAATTAGTTTAATTTGATAAGAATTTGTATTTTTATTTCACCTGCAGCTCTTACAAAAAATATGGATGAAAACCTGTTTGAAAGGTAAATAACAACCAGAAAAATCTTAAGAGTAAATTCGAATTAAAAAATTAACTTTTCTGTCTGTGTGCAGAAAAACAGTATTTTTTTAAGAAAGGAAAACAGTTTACAATTCTTTTTCTTTCTCTAAATTTGTATAGATTTTTTAAATCTTTTGTTTAACCACATTAGTGATTAGTATAAAAATATGAACAACTCACAACAAACCTTAAAATGCAAGATGCTGCATGAAAAGACAGACTGATTTTAATTGTTTTATCAAATTTAAGTGTTAAAGAAGCTTTTCTAATAATTTATTTTTTAAGATTAAAACAACCACAAATGATAAAATGTGGTGCCATCATTGCAGATTAATATTATATGCTTATGTATATGTATTTCTTCATAAATGTTACACTTATTTCATATAATCTCTTTTCTCCAGCTTATTTTTGCCAAGTGCTCTCAATAATTTAATTTGCATTGACCTTTTTGCCATCTATCTTTTAGTACAAATCCCAGTCATCACACGCACAGAAAGCCAGAAGATTGTGCGAAGCCTTACGCACTGGAAGTCTGATCAGTGGAAACAGACAAAGAGGGTTACAGTTATCCCTCAAAATGCTTCTGAAACAACACTTTATTAACACCACTGATTATATTAAGTCATGGTCAGTGATTAACAATGGAAAGCTATCATCTGGATTGATTCGACAAAATCTCTCTTGATCCTCCCAAACCATTCAAACTTATGCTCGATTAAGGCTCTTTGGACTGTGAGGGTTTTTACTTTCAGCAGGCTGGACTGTGGGCCTCTATCCTCTTAAGTGGCTGCACATCAGAACCAAAAGTCGGATTCGATAGGTCGGGGAGATAGAAAGATAAGTGATGGATTGTGTGAATTAGATCACACAGTGTCGAGGATGATACAGATATTATCAGACAGCTACCACTTATTAATGGTAGCGGCACAAAAAACTTAATCCTCACCCAAAGAGCTTTAACATAAATTATGTGGCGCTAATAAAAACACAAACTGTTTTTGTAAATATGTGATTTTGAACATTATTAAATTAAATGCAGCGGAATCTGACAGGTCTGCTTTCATTTGCATTGTGCAGGCACCATTACAATGTGTTACGATCAGTTCCCCGCTGTGAAATATATTTGAAAAGTGGTGTCTAAAGACGAACCCCGTTGAATGGAAATTAAAGCCAGTTAAACGTATTTACATTTATGAGGCGAGCAACAAGGGTTTTGTTTTTCATCCAGATGGACTCCCCGGCCTGACACAGCCGCATACAGTCAGACAAGCACACAGACGTATACACACACACATGCAAACACAGAGAAACAGAAGTGCAGTGAAAAAAGGGAAGGGATGGAGGAAAAAAACTTGGATCCCTGCGGTGGTTTGTGTGTTGGAACAGGTGAACAGTTTGTACTCCAGAATAGCCATTACCAGCACTCTGCAGCAGGGCTGCAGTTGGCTGGAGTTGAACGCAGTGTGGCTCAACCAAACGAGAGGCTTATTTTTCTCCTTTTTTGTTAAAATGCAGATATGACCAGCTTCCCACTGCAAAAATTCTTCCTGCCTCCATTCCACTTTTCCAATTTTTGTTTTCCACAGAAAATAGCCCCCAAATCTGTCAATAACAGCAAAATATGTTCTGACATTGTTTATCAATAGCCGCGTTCTCTTTCTCTCTCGCGCGCGCTCACTTTATTTTTTTTTATTCTGGCAGTATATTGTTTTGTTTTAAAGCTAGTTCACTGAATATCAGGTTCAAATCAGGGAAATGTACAACAGTTAGTCGATGTCGGATGATAAAAAGAAAAAGTATTTGAATACACAACAACAAAAGGAAAAACTGATGATGCACAGTAAATTACTTCGATAATTGTAATGTAATATGAACCCAGGAAACAAATAAATTCCATTTCCAATGAATCCACACAATTCACTGAGCTACTCTCTTGGTCCATTTAACTACACACATGTGTACTATAATGAGCTGTAGACATTATGCCTAATTATGTATTAGACTGTGTTAGAGGGCCTAACAAAAGCTTTTGAATGGGGACAATTACGTTTGTTGCTTAGTTACATCGTTAAAAATATACCAAATCAGTGCAGATTATAGTGGGCGAGAATGCACATGTACACCACGAGCATTGTTGCCAAAATGCACAAAATTCAATTCATTAGGAAAAAAGGAAACATTTTCACTCCTGAAAAGGACAGTGGCGCAAGTGAAAATAAACTGTTGTAACTGGTGTTGATGAAATGTTCCTGTGGTTTTGCTAAAGTCTTTGTAAAAATAAAACAGTCAAAATGTGAGAACATCAGCCAAGCAACACTGACGCCTCATCTGTTTTTCCACAATAGTCAGCTTCAATAAAAATTCAGTTTAAAAGAATGGGGGAAGTTTAATTTAAATCAAAGTGAGCTGGTGCACTCCCCCATTCAGTTGTTTCATTCTATGGATTCAATGGGTTTGGACTGGCTATTGAAGGAGGACAGATGAGGGCTCTGAAATCTGGCCTCATCAAAAGAGGGTAAAGCCACGCCAGAAATATCATGGCAGATCAGCTGTCAAAACTTCAATTTGTGGACGTGAGACACAACTAATGTGGACCCAGCAGTGTAGTCTTTCACTTCCACTGCACAATGACTGCGGCTGCTGGCTGATGGCAGAGGGAGGGAAATATGAATGCAACAGATGGGATTTTAAAATTCAGCGTCAATTGTTCATCAAAACAGACAAAACAACAGGACATCTGTTTACCTGCTGGAGTGTCAATGTTCCTCAGCTCTTCTTTGTCCTGTGGCGGTGCCAGGTCCTCGCTCTCCTCTTCACATGCCTCGCTGGGGCTGTAGTGGCGGGGCTTCATCAGCAGGGACTTTCTCTTGTTGACGGGGGCACCCTGCACCCCATCCTGAGCACTCCTCTTCCTCGCCATGGACCCATATGGGCTGGAGGGAAGAGGGACAAAAAGCACAGCAGGGTCAACAAAGGACTCCGTTTGGCTCATTTTAAAGGTCCGACTACTAAAAATTAAGACTCTTTTTGAGGAAGTTAAAACCCTCATAATTAGTCACATATATGATCTGGGAGAAAGATATTTTCTTTCTGGCATGAAGATGAAAAAGACATCGCGTTATAAAAATTCACCTGTGAGTCTCAGCGATGCAGTCGGCCAGCCCTGTGAAATAAAGGCCAAAAAAGAACCGATTAAAAGTCCTGTTTACATTTCCACTGCAGTAGCACAGCATCTGTCGACATATTCATCTTCAAAGCTGCAAGGCGACTCACTACTTTTCTGGCTAATGAAATTTTTTACAATGTTCGGTAAATATTTGTTTTGTGGATAATGTTTTAGGGATGACACCACCTGGGCTAATACTGCTCTCTGCAGCCTTTTTTACCATAGATTTGATTCTCTTTTACAATGCCATCGGGTATAATCAGCATAAGGATGGAGAAGTGGTCTCTTCATTGATCTGAAAAGCTTTTCATTTAGTCTGCTCATTCTCTGGGACATCATCCTTTGACAGCACTGACAACATGATCTAAAAGGGTAAATCAATTTTCCCAGAGGCTTGCGTGAATCTCATTCACAAGTTCGGCCCCTACTCTCATGAAGCACGACCAATAATAACACTTTTCATGAATTTCCCCAGATGTAGTAATAGCTCCAGCGTGCACAGGCAGGCCTCAGAGGCCCTGAACACTTGCATAATGACATATCCAGTCTAGAGGTTTTCAATCACACAATATATACACTCTCCTTAACTAATTTGAGCCGGTGTTCCAATTTAATGAAGTTATTCCCCTCTGAATAATGAAATGGCAGTGCAGTGCTCTTCAGACCAGTAAGATAATACATAAAATTGACAGTTATAAAGTTGGATTGTTGAACTGATACCCCGAACCCATGGCAGTGAGTGGAATATGCGTGTGCGTGCGTGCACGTGTGTTTCGTCCAAAGCAAAGTAAACCTGAAAGCTGCACTCACCTGTTTTACTGTTACATGTTTTCAGGGTTTGCTCCTCGCCTTCAGAATCCATCTGTAAATGAAAACATGCAATGTCCAGATGAGCCACTCAACAGACAGACTGTAATTTATTTATTTTTACGCATTTCTTTTATTTAATGTGGAAACACTTTGTAGATTATTGGTGATTTTTTTTTTTTTTTTTTTTTTTTTTTTTT
>JAQFJA010000004.1:15432560-15443888 GCA_029874485.1 Naso brachycentron
TTAAAAAAAAAAGAGAGAGAGAGACCTCATTCAGAGCAGGCAGAGAACATAAACTAGTGTTTTGTCAAGCTATTTCATCAACTGAAAATGTGGGCATAACTGGAGAGAGCTGATGGAGAAATGAAAGAGGAGTGGGTTGGACAAAATTACATGTCAAACAAGGGTTCACATTTAAAAAGTCCTGCTCATATTTGTAGAAAGTGTTTGATTGCATTTAGAAGGGTATTACAATGGGTCACATCTGTGTCTAAAAGCTTTTCGCATTCTGCTGCAAATTATGTAAGCAAAGTGAAGGGTCACAGCACCCTGTTGTTTTGAGCACTATACCTTCCTCCTGTGAAACCTACACAAATATGTTTAACTGAATTCTTCTAATGCACTGCGGGATCAAAATGTCAGCGGTATAACTTCAACAAACCCCCTCACACAACACCCCGCCCCGTAATTTCAACAAAGCAATGCGGCTAATTTTGCATGGCAGCCTGTACAGCCGAACAACAATGCATATTCACACTGTGCCATTGAATATGATAGACGTGTAAAAATCTATATTAAACTGTGGTTAATTTCAGCTATAATGCTTTAAGCTTGGTCTAAAATGACACAAATGCTTCTTCTTGGTGGTACTGAACCCTCATTGTGCAACCACTTGATGCCGCCTGTTCATCACAGAAAGTCACATAAAAGGACTGAATTAAAATTTAAAAAAAATATTTGCATATGCAAATACAAGCAACCAAACATAAGTACATGTTGTTGATATGGCTCCAGGATGTAGAACTATCTTTATGTTAATGTCAGCAGACAGGGAATACTCTTTTGAAAATACAGTACATTTTTCATGGGGATCATTATCTACACTGCATGTCACTGTGTCTCAGTTAAAAGAAATGATTAGATTACTTCTTGCAATCCCCTTCAGGGCGATTTGCGTGTGTGACCGTGGGCAACCTTACAATATGTTTATTCCGTGTCCTTTGAAGACACTTCAATAACATTTCAAATGTTTTATGGACAAATATAGGATGTTTTCTGTATCTGCATTCAACTGATGCCTTTGAAATGAAGGCTCTGTTATATTTGAGTTTGTTGTCCAAACTCGCTAACTCTTCCTCTCGTGATGAGCATTCTAAAGCAGACCTAAAAAATCTAACAAAACTTGCCGATGATATAGTTTAACTGGATGTGACGGGTCACCAAACATGGATTTTTATGGTGTAAATTTATGGCTGTATGTTGCATGGAAGTAAAAGTCTACTTGTATTTAGGGATGCACTGTAATTATCAGCCCAATGAAATATTGGCTCGATATTGCAAAATATGACATTATTTTAATCGTGCAGATAATTCAATTTTATCCATGAATAGAGCCAATAAGACAAAGCCAAAATTGCTTTCACTGACAGCTCAGCATGCTGTTGTCGCGCCCTTAACGCAAAACTACTGAGCCTGTACCGCCACACAGTCACAGCGGTGGAAAACAACGTGTCATATGTGTCGACATTTTTCACAATTTCATAGGTGTTGTTTGTTGTTGTGTTACCAGTAGTGAGTCAGTTAGATTTGGTTAGTTCTCTGAATAATTAAATCATCCTTAGCATTTCATACCCTCAGGTAGGCCTATGCATAATCACAGGTTATCATCTTTTTAAAATACAAAAATGTGAAATTAATTATCAGTTACAGTTATTGTTAAAAGGAAGAAGCAGGTTATCACCGGTTATCGGTATCGGCTGAAAAAAATCATTATCGTGTATCGTGTGTAGTGATAAACAAGCATCCCTACTTGTGTTTTCCAAATCCATGTTGTTCCACAAATTTTACTGGTTGAAATTGTTGTCTTCCATTGTTTTCTTGGCTATATGCTTGTTAATCTAAATTATTTATTTATCAGTACAAATATAAAATCCTTGGTCGTCACTACTTTGTCCCTTCCTGCCTTAAAATAAGAGCATATGATTGTGACTGCCTGAAGATCCAGTTATACAACACATGACAGGTGATCAGTTATTAACTTTAATGGTGTAGAAATTATAATTAAGGCTGCATTTGAAAGTTACCACACGGATCCAGAAAGTATTGAATTATCTATACAATTACATGTGTCATCCAATTTAACATTAACAAGCAAAAGCACTAGTCAAAAAGCACTGGTCGTTACTGCAGCCCTCAAATGAGAGCCCACGTATGATTGCTTACATCTAAGAAATCAATGCTTGACTGGTCAGTCGATGTCTGGCTTTTGTATCTCACAAGCCGTGGACTCATTGTGATGTGTCATTGAGAGGTTAGGTCCAGATCTGGGCGTCTCTGGGGGTCCCTGCCCATCTTTTCTACTGAGGCAGGCAGACAATGAAGCAGACACGCCTTTAAATGGCCAGATAGGAGCTTGGATGTTCAGCCAAAAACGAGCATCTACACAATGGTAACAGGTGTGTATAATGCCTGCTTTGATAATGACCTTGGTGGCCGTAATAGTATGTCTAGACACAACTAACAGGAGGCATTTCTGTCTGGTCTCGGAAGTCCTGTGGGGGCTCAATTGGAAGATCCTACGCAGCAGATATTGGTTGTTTGTTAGTCATTAGAAAACTAAAAGAAAAATGTCTTAAATGATGCAGTGCACAGAAAGAAATGTATTACTAAGACACTGGCAGCATGAGAAGCATCAAAAAAGTTAAGTCTGCTACTCAACAGGATTTTTTTTTCTGTCTTTGAAATATTTGTAGGGTAGTTTGCATAATAAGCTAAAATCATCTTGAGTATTCAGAGATATGCACTTGAATAAATAGAAAAAAACTCCATTAATGTGGATGGCTTGCAATTTTTGATTGCGCCAGATACAGGAAGCTTGCTGACATGAACTAAAATGCAAATGCCCTTTGAGCAAAACAAAGAAATTGATTATGAAGTAAGTTTCTTCAGCACAAGTAGCTGCCTTTGAGTGATTAATGGGGGTGGGTCATTGATTTCCTTTTGTTTAGATCTTGGTTAACTTTCTGGAGACACAATTATAATTTGTTTCCAAACAATAAATCCAATCTAGCTTGAGCAAATTAAATTTCCCTATGGCCCCTTATGCGTCATTTTACATCTGAAATGGATTGTTATCAAAAGGCAATGCATGTAAATGTCTGTTTTTTCTGTTTATATTTGTTTCATTTCTGATTAGACATTGTTTTCTTTAGTATATTGAAAGGTGAGCACCTCCTAAGATTAGAAAGAGCTTTTTACAGGGATCTGCATGAGTTGCCAGCCACAGAGCCGAGGGTTAATCTTCCAATTCTCACTTGAATAGCTGTATGTCACACGCATCAACATTTCTGATGAGCCATGTATCTACAGTATATGTGACATACTGTCTACATGTTGTCTGAAACATGCCAAAATCTGGTGTATTTGTTGAATGAGCACACATTGTCTATCTCTGCACTGGCTTTGCTAAAGGTTGGTGAAATGTTTTTGAGTTATCACGGCACAGCGTACTTTATATTTCTGTATATTTGCAAGTCAAATTGCAGTGTTACTACTTTACTGAAAGGCTTCTGCCATATTCTTCAGCTTTACAACTTTGAAAACTTCCACATATCCAGACATTTATACTTCCTGATTTCTCGCATCATCTCTCCAAGATAGTGATAATACGATTTCTGTGTTTTTCGCTGTTGAGAAACAAACTGGATTATGAACAGATCACTACATAAACAGCTTTCTAAAAGGAGGCAGCTATTTTAAAAAAGGCTGAAGAAATGCAAAGAGGGATTTAAATTTTAATTTGAATTTATTCCAGCAAGTGAAAGGTTCTTTTGAGAGGGGATTTCAGCAAAGATGATGGTATTTAAAAGTGATAAACAAGCATCTAAACCTCCAGTGGAAAACAGTCATTTTGCTTCTTTCTAGTGTAGGGGAGGAATTGGGCTTGCTATGGTCACATCCAAAAAATAAGAATAAGTAATAGTAGTAATTAAAATGTAAATAAGAGACATCCATGGAGATATTTCAACTGATTTCAGTCATAAATTGTGTAATTAACATTTTGTCTTGACACACCTTGTGACTCGGGATGTATAGCTATATGTCCTCAGGTGCAAATTCATGTTTTCTGTGCACTTGGCATAGCGTACGTTATACTGTACATGGATGCTTTTAAAAAAAAAACAAAAAAAAAACCTTTCACACTTATCACTTGCAATTTAAATCCTGTGCCTCAACACTGCAGAGGAACATCAAGTTCAAAATGAAATGCCTTACAAATGTGGACTTGTGTTAATTAGGGACTGTTGTTATGCACTTTGAGACAGTATCAGGAAAAATCTTGTGAATTTTCAGATGAGGGAATCATTCCGGGCAGTAACATGTCACTTGTGTTTGACAAAGGATGACTAATTGAGGCTGTCATCTATTATTTTCATAATATATGGATTA
Source organism: Naso brachycentron (assembly GCA_029874485.1). Classification (NCBI taxonomy): domain Eukaryota; kingdom Metazoa; phylum Chordata; class Actinopteri; order Acanthuriformes; family Acanthuridae; genus Naso; species Naso brachycentron. The sequence continues at coordinate 15,436,986 of JAQFJA010000004.1, forward strand.
TAATGATGTGACTGGATTTCAGAATGTTTCTATTCTCCTCTGGATGACCACTAAACTTAAGCAGAGAAACCTATGCCACACAAGAAAGACAAAGAGTTACATCATTTTGTTGAACAGTTAATCCGATCATGGACAGTGTTTGTGCATTTGCTATCTTCGGAAAATGCCAGCAAAGGCGCTAAGTAAACCTATTTTACAAGACTCCCTCACAAGGATACAGTGCCAGTATCGGGATAAAATTTCACACAGCGGCATGGCTCAGTCACATAACCTAAGCAGGCTTAGGAAAATGGAACACTACAAAGTATTGCACTTTCTTCCTCTATGTGTGTTGCGGCATACAAAATGCTCGGATGACTGATGTGAGTTTCGGCATGAAAGCCAGAGTGAACTAATGGCTGAATAGCATGTAGATACTGTTGTTAATGCTCTGAGTTGTTTAAAATGGTAGATTATGGAAGTGTGCACCTGGCATTCTGCAGGCTAGCCTGGCAACACTCCTCCCTTATAATTATAATGAACACACAGTAATTCAGGGTTGAGGCTGAAATACGAATGATGTCCTCCGAGACAGCTTGTTTTAATGGGTATGCAGAAGAGTTCCTAGAAGTGCAGATGGCAGATGCAATGCCTTTTAAGCTATTTACAGATTTTACACTACAAGGTATGGAAAGACCCATAGTGTGAGGCCATATTGCTCCTCTGTGCTCCTGGATTAGACATTACGCTGGTGCGTGAACCATTAATGAAAGCTTAAGTAATGTTTTAGAGTATGTTTACTGCAATATTGATGGCCTATTTACACTAACAAGATGGGAAAGAGAGACAGGGGCCAACTAAGGACTGCATGGCCTGTTTGTCTCATCTAAACATTCCACTGTTCTTACTTTGTCCACATAGGGGTGCATTTGCTCAGATTTTGGGCCCTACTGAAGTCTTTCATTTCAGACTGTCAGAAGTCTAATTTTAGATTTGAGAGGATATAAATCTCTAATATATATCTATACCATGTGTAATATACATCTATACCACAGTCCATATCTACCACTATATGGAACTGAATTGGCTGCAAATAAGATAAGAGCCAAATGCTACATGAAATAAAATTACTAGAAAGAATAGCCAGATGTTCCTTTTTGCCTTGTGAAAGCTAACTCCACATAAACACTGAATCACCAGAATCACCTCCTTTAGAAATCCATGGTCATGTTTATGTACATGCTTTCAATGTAAAGAAAAAATATGTCTCATAATTATAGTTTTAATACAAGAAAAGACGATGTCTCACTTGTGATTTTAAATGCTAAATATGTACCTGTTTGCACTGAGAATATTCCACCAGTGCAATATCTTTCTTTACATTCAGTGGGGCTGATATATCTCTACTGCTGGCAAAGAACCAAATCTATATAAAAGAGTGTGGGCCCTTTGAAGCAGCCCACCACTGTGATACAAGAGCAGGTACTGGAACAACAAAAATGTTAACTCCAAGAAAAAGTTTTGCCGCATTAAAGTCACATAGGAGCCACATTAGCATGTGAAAAGAATAAACAGAGGCATTCTCAGTTACACACTCCACCTGGCTGCTAACCAACGTCCTTGTCAGAAGTCCACCCACCGCACTGGCTAACACTGAAAGACCTCCTGGGGACCACAGTGACCATTCACTCGGTTCTCTCTTTTTCCCATGCACCTGTGACTGTTTTTGTGTTTGCTATTTTTTGCTTTGTCTTTTTCTGGCAACACTGTATCATCGGAGACACACTTTCCCTCAAAAGGAATTCTCCTGCCCAACAATGTGGTTTGTTTGTTCACCGGATATGGCAGGCCAAAGAGTCAAATGAAAAAAAAAAAAGAAAAAAAAAAAAACAAGTCACCACAGTAATAATTAACATTGCCTCAAGAAAAATAAGCTTACAGACGCAGCAGTATGAATGGACTTGAAATAATAAAATATGGTACTTTTACCAACTGGTTTCTTGCCGAGTTGGGGGGCTTCACAGGTGCAGTTGGAAAGACTCTCCTCCTTACTCTCCTCGGACGGCTCATCCGGCTTCTCCATGGTCCTGGACCTTAGAGAGCTGCTTTTCCATTTTCCAAAGGACTTTGCCACAATCGCTTTGTCCGCTCCTTTCATTGTTTTCTGTAAAACACATTTACAGCATGACTTCCCAGGTTTATCCCTCTTGTGAGCCATCTGCCCCCTTTTTTGGCTCTCAATAAACCTGGGCTCATCTTTCCCAAACCCAAAGTAAGGGAGAATTAGGGCATTGTGTGCATATGCATTCTCTTAAGCATTCCAGAAAATTTCCTGATTGCCCTGGCATCTTTTTTAGAGAGTGCTTGGACATTGTTTTTCTCCTGACATTTTGCAATCCTGTGTGGAGAGAGTGCTACTGATTGAAACAGTATAAAACAATACTTTGCAGAGTACCCCCACAGTAAACAGTAGATGGAAACTGGAAAAAAACAAACATGTTTTCAAATTTAATCCAACTTAAAGGAAATAAAAATAGCACATTATGCCCTAATTGAGTGCTGTACAGTCCGCAAATACTATTACAAGGCCGATCAGGATTAGCAGTGGAACATACCTAGTTATCTATTTCTGAGTGCCAAGACTGCTAGCAGTGGGCAACTAAATTTCAAAAGCTGGCAAATCCAGTTGTCTCCTAAATACAGAAAGTACTTAAATCCAGAGCTAACAGAAGAAAAAGACGGATAAAGGGTGCTCTGCATATCACCGAAAAGCTTGTGCACTTTTCAGAATCACTGGCTAGGTTAAACAAATATGCTAAGTAGAGATCAAAACAATCCTTTGATCTGCAGCCTAGTTTCCAGAGGAATGGCTTGGCTGTTGTTGTAAATAACTTGTATAAATCTATATACCATTTGCCTTCAGGTAATATCAAAAGTGCCAGGGATTCACAGGCAAATACCTTGTGGTTAGGAAATAGATCAGATAAAAGCATATAAATATTTCAACAACGCTGCACTCTGTCATTTTGTGTATTACAGCTGAGTTTTTAACCCCATATGACCATTTTACTTGTTTAGTTCTACTCTACAAACATGAATGAGTAATATTTGATAGCAAAATTACATTCTACCCCTTTCTATTTTGTAGTTGGAAAAAATGCTCCTACCTCCAGCATGCCATTCAGGTCAAACACAGTGTAAAACATTGTGCTAAACTTCATACAAAAGAGGCTTGAAGAATCAGAATGCAGAAGCTATGCAACTTGCTGACTAACTTTGCACTCTGTTTTGATCGAGCACACAAAGAAAAACGCTGTCCATTCAAAACAGACAGCATAACTCTTTTCAGAGAGGGGGGACCGTGAACAAACGAGGCCATGTCCTGAGCTGCAGTCAGTTTCCCGTCAGGCCTGCACAGTGCACGGTGAGGGCCACAGGGACTGGGACCGGCTGACACCACACTCACGGGCAACAGAACAACGTTTGTGCACACTGTCATCCTCTGGAGCTTTTTTTTTTTTCTTTCTGCCCAAATTGGACAAGTGTGCTTTTTTTTTTGTTTGTAGCTTGCTTTTCCTCAGCCCCTTTGGACATATTACTGTACATAAACATGTTAGCAAATTTGAAAAACTAATCTGTAAATCAGTTTAAAAGCACAAGCAGTTCTATAGGCCATAGTTAACATCATAAAGGATAGTACACAGAAAATCATTTAAATAAGCAACTTGTACTGAAAAGATTTTGACACACTTTCAACTTGATATTCCACACCCTGATTCAAATACAATTGAAGATTTGCCAAATTTAGTTTTGGCAAAAACATAATACCATTAAAGTTAATTAGAGTTGTATACTGTGCTCTGTGATAGAAATTGTGATGCTAACTAGTGTACAGTCTTACTAACTTGCTAACTTACCTTCTAGGTGGCTTAACATACTGTTTTGCTAACTAGCTTAATTCAACTTAAACTAATCTCAGTCGACACAAGAATTAACCCACTCTAACTAAACCAGACCGAATTGTTAAAATAAAGCATCAGAGACTAGAAAAAGACCAGTCTGAACAAAATTAATCTTTGAAAATTCCTAATATGGATAAATAAAAAACAGCTAATACAACACTTCAGCACCAAGCTAAACTAGCTAATGCAGCAACAAACATTTGCTTAGCCAATCAAAATTTCTGTTCAGTGCTGAATTTAAACTTGTTTCTTGTGACTGTTCAAATTAAAACAAAAAACCTTTTATCTACAAAACTGAAAATGTCACAATATTCATCAAGAATACACATCCCCAGGGTTCCACTTCATTTACTATGCCATAGCAAACAGGCTATACTTGCTAATGCAGCACACATGTTAAAGTGTTATGTCAGTTCAGTTTAACTAATAAGGAACAATGCATAGTAATCAACAATAAAATGTAAATACACCAGATTTAGCCAAAAGGCACATTTACATCCACAGTCCCTGGCTAAGGTTTTTTAAAAGGCTATCCAACAGACAGAACCAGAAGTAAATGATAAGATACACATAAAAGTAAAAGGTAAGATATACAGAGCAAGAAAAGGGACACAGTGAGGGCTATATAAAACAACTGGACAATGACATATGACATAAAACAAGGCTTTTATGACAAAATAGTTTAAAGAGAGACAATGTGACTATGTGGTCTTTCATTTGAAAGAAATCTAATATCTAATGAGGGACCGGAGGGTAAAATTAAAACTTTGTAGACATAAATGAATCATTATAAAAGACATATTAGATAATTGAATTAATACAAACTATTTTCACACCTGGTGAGCTTTTTAAATAGTAAAAACTCATCTTAGGTGATTGAAGGATATCATGGGAGCTTATCTAGCTTCTCTAGAGTCCTGGAAAAGCAATTTTGAAAGAGAACAGAATGTACCATATTCTTGACCCGTCTGCCTCAGATGCTTGCTGTATATGGAACTGAATACTGGACGTGAATTGTATCATTCTCTGTGTCAACTTGTTAGATGGCAGTTGCTGTAGTGGAGTGGTGAGAGCGGCACATATGCATTATAGGAGAAAATTGTGAAATGACAGATTCCGGGTGTGATACTGAGGGAATGACTAACTAATAGGAGGGGTGCTCCAGGCTGTTAGCTTTGAAAAGCAGTTTGCACATTACTTTATCTTGTCAATCAGATTCCTGGAATGGAAGAGGTGACTGATAACTTGAATTAATTATTTTCTTATTGCATGCATGTGTTAATTCATGTTAATTTATGTCCCTTACAGGCCCAAGCCAGAATATCCAGAGTAAAGCGCCACCTCTGGCACCCAGATCACCACACCACTCTCTTTGCATATATTTATATCAAATGAAAGACTTTTTTTAATCCTGTTGGAACAACGGCTGGCTGCCAAATTTGATTTTTAAATGTACTTTTAAGCTGTTCATGGTTTACGTTTGCATTTTTTCTTAACAACTGAACAACATGGAGAAGTATTTACGGCTATGATGGGATTTGAAAGTTACAGATTATTTTTTATAAGTGAATCCTTCCTCTAAAACATACCCCCTTTTTGAATAACACAGTTACATTATGTAGCACAAGGTCAACACTCAGAAGACATCCCCTCTACATTGTCTAATTTTGACTGTAGTCAGTTTTTTAAATTTTAATTATGTAGCTTATTATCCGCAGCAAGATTTGCATTTATAAATATAGCTTTTTTTTTAAACTGCATTTAATCACAAACAAAACAGCAGCAAATCTGTAGAATGCGGAGCATACTTTAAACAATTGCTTTTCACTAAACATCTTTAAACATTTTGACAAATTTAACTTCCCCTGAACACAGAGGATAAGAGGAAAAACATTTCTCTGATGAGAACAGAAACAGCAAGAAGTTCTAACAAGGAAAAGCCTGCCAGGTGGCGAACTGGCTGCACCAACAGAACGCACAATCTGTCTGCTTCTCCTTCCAAACCATTGACAGCTGCCATCACCAGCCTTGCACACTCGCACTCAGTGGCTCCTCAGCTCCCTGCCCATCCCTCTTTAGTGTTTCCTGCTAACCTCAGAGACAGGGTCACCTGGCCCCCTAGTTGCCCGTCTGTGGGGCCCTGCTGGCCCCCTGGAGACCTGCCTGCATGGGGATGCATGGCTAACAGAGGTCTAGCAAATCCTCTTTAATATGCAAACCAAGGGGCTATTCCTTTGACCTGAGACCATAGCTTTTCTAACAGTGAAATCCAAAAATATTTCAGTGATGTACAACGATGAGATTTGATGAGCAGTTTTTGATCTAATGATTATTTGATACTGAATATTATCAGACACAAACAGCATCATAATCAGGTGTTTTCTTTTTATTTGAGTTTAATTAAAGTCATATGAAGCATGATTGAATTATATTATGGTCTCTTTAACCTATTTGAAAAAAATTACAATCTACAGCTTTAACATTTTTGTGGAATTAGAGCAGCATTTCTCCACCGACTAAAACCTAAGCACACAGATGCACAGAGGCTAAACTGAAGAGTGTTCCACAAAGCTAGCATTGCAACTGGGCTAAAAATAAAACCTGGCAAAGTTATTCTGATCCCTTATTGGTCCCATAGTTTGATTTCACATTTAGCATTTGCATTCCCCTCCGCATAAACATTTCATTCTTCCCCTCCTGCAGTACAATGAGACTTGAGTGACTTTGGCAGCAGATTTTGGATCGGTGCTCCTGAATCCACCAGTGTATGTTATCAGCAGGTAAACAAGCTTTCGAACAAAGCCATAATGGAACTGCAAGCGGCATAAAGAGGCTCATCTCAAAAGCTATACAACCCATCAAAGCTGGTGTCATTTCCTCAATACTGCACTGCAGCTGGAAAATGCATGGCTGTTAGTTACAGTTTAAATCGCCTGTCTATTTTCAGACACTTCAGAACTAT
>JAQFJA010000004.1:15516066-15528787 GCA_029874485.1 Naso brachycentron
CTCAAAGATTTATTGATAGAATTTTAATTTGAGTTGTTTTTTTTTTTCTTGGATGGGTTACAGCGGAATACCTGAGTGTCAGGAAACTTGAGCACAAGTGTGAAACTGAAACAAACACCAAAGAAACAGAAACAAAAAAATTTGCTCTTTAACTAGAAATTGTTTATACACATCTTTGGCAACATTTGTATTATTAGAACCAATAAATCAAAGTCACAGTTTAAAATTATTTTATTTATTTGTTTCTATTGAGCTATTAAAAATATTTGGTTTTAACTACAGTTGTTTTTTGTTTGATTGTTTGTTTTTGGCTGTGTCTATCACTCCTTTGCTCATTCAGTATTGCTTGAATAATTTACTCATCACTGCTTTCTGCAGAGATGCACAACAGAAAGTTTCTTCTACCCTATTCAATAAAATTTGATACATTGCATTGTGGGAGTGTTAACGAAAAGTTGTGTATCAATAGAACTTTTTTTGATCCATTGTGGATAAATTTAAGCACTCAGAATTCAGACGCTTCAATAAAATGGCAGGCTGTAAACGTAGGGCATTAAATTGTAATTAGGGCTGCAACAAACAAGTAATATTGATTCATTTGTATATCACTTTTCTCAATTCATTAATCAAATGTTTGGTCCCGGAACTTTTAGAAAATGGGTGAATAATGTTGATCCCTGTGTCCAAGGTAATGTGACAGCCTATAAATGTCTTTTTTGCCCATTATTCAAAAATATTTAGTTTACTGTCATAAAACGCTAAAAAAGTTAGACATTATTTACATCTAAAAAAAGCAAAAATCAGAGAATTCAAGTTAAGTTTTTTTAAACAAAGATTACTCAAAAAATGACCACTCAATAAATTTGGGGTTATCGCAGCTACAGCATTTTAAACGCATTGGATTGCATTTGATGTCCTTTTTATAGCTTACCCACCAACAGACACCAGCAAGTAAACATTGCTGTTTCATTGTTTCTGAATATGTTAAAGCAGTTACGTAAATAATTATTGAGGTAAGGACCCTTAAATTACATGAAATACCAAAACAGAACTGTCATGGACTCATGGAGTGACTTTTTTTTTCTCATCTTGGTATGTTTGGTGAAATTCTTCCCCATATGCTGTAATGATCACCCCCCAAGAAAGCTTGCACATCGATTCTTAGAACATTCTTTTTGATTTAACAAAGTAACTTGCTGCATAACAAGCTTCAACTCAAATGCTTTCATTTTTCATTCAGCATTCATAAAACATGATCTTATCTGGGAGCTCGAGTTAAAACTTACTTTTTTTGGCTCTCAGATGTAAAATTAATGTGATATTGATTTTAACTCATATACCCCATAATTCCCTTATAATTCTCAGTGAGAATTTTTATTTCCTCTCCCATGTATTTGCTTTAATATTGTCTCTACGTTTTCCTATGTTTTACCCAAATGGAGCACAGCTATTTGCATTTTGTGCTAGTAACCAGCTGAAATTAAAAACCAAAGGATGACATCAGGGGTCATCTGATATGCTGGTAGCCTCAGGCAGAATCAGGGCTTATTAGCCATTCAGAGCTCATGATGCTAATCACCATGACTGTCCAATGAGGTCAGGCGTCTCTTCAATCAAGGACTTTTCCTGCAAGCTGTGAATAATTTCCTGAGCTTTTTCCATGTTGGGCTCCCGGTGCAATACTCGGTTCATTTTCATTCACATGTTCAAATGAGGCTGTATTTAAAAGCATGACATCAATTGCTGTGAAAAGTCGTGAACGCTCTTGTTCTCATTAAACCTTGTGAGTCACCGCCGCAAGCTTTGACACTGATTTGTCATGCAAAGCTCTCACCAAACACCTCTGAATTTCTGCTGATCACACAGGGATGTTTGAGAGTTTAGAGAGCGGATAACGCCAGAGGTTTTTGTCTTTGTACGTGATCCTGGAGAATGCTGGGAGCTCATCAGGTGTGAGTCGTGCTGCTGGTGTGTATGTGTGAATGAGATCAGCGACACCTTACAGGCAAAAAAATTAGACAGTGTTCTAGTGCAACCACCTAACTGCACGATTCTCATTATCCTAAGTCAGGGAGCCACCTCCACTGACTTTTCCTGAAGTAAACTCCTCTCATGAAACAGTGTTAACGTCTGCACGGCTGTCTTCCTCACGCTGACTCATGTTCTATTAATGACGAGAGGTTAGGAAGCTTTACTCATATGGCTTGGATGCTTCATGCTACCTGCTAGACAAAACCAGAGTTGTTCGCACAGAGTGTCTGTGCCCTTATATAAGAACACCAGCGCAGGCCGTCTGTCATGTCTGCTGCTAAAACGTATCTGTCCTGTGGTTCCTGCTAACAGGCATTCAGAAGGTATCACAGCCCTTAAAATTGCTTGAGCCCTGCAGGTAATTGATGATTTTCTGAAACCCCTTCCCTATTGAGCCACTCACTATCTCTGGGCTCACAGCAGGAGACTGCAGCATGGAGACACCAGAGTCAGGCTGTTGAATTTCAGTTAGCTCAAACTCTGCAAGAATTTTCTTGCAGGACTGTTTGCGTTTTATTCAAATCAGTATGCAGCCTGTTCATGATGTGACTGCCCCGATATTGTGTTAAATGATTTAATTTGAGTAAAATAAGCCCTAATTGAATTCAGTTAAGAAGCTGGGGCAAAAATGCTGACAATGTAATTAGGCCCTGAAATTGTTTAACCAATAAAACTGTACCTGCTCTGAATGAAATGGGTGTAATTTCTAATTAGATACCAAGAGCAAAAATTTCCCTTTTTGTTTTCTAATTTACTTCCGATATTCTGCTTGTTTGTGTGGCACATGGACAAACTAATGCTGTATTTCTAAAGTTCTAAAAACAAAGAAAGGGCTTCAACAGAATGCTGTTTTGGTATCGTTTTGTTCATGACATTTACTGTCAAACTAAGATTGCTAATGGAGGTGACGACAATAACAAGAAAAGCCTTTGTATTGGTAAGGACTTTAAATGTAGCCCAAGGGAAGCAAAGGACAGTCAGGCCAGAGCATGTTGGCAAAACAACAACAGCACGCTCACGTTTTTAACAGTGACACACACAGATAAATAGATAAACTGCCAACACACACAGCATGACATCTGCTCACAATCAGCAGATGTGCACTCACACACAGCCAAAGATACAGAGGCGGGAGGGTTATTCAGAAACCTCAAAACATGCTAATCCAGTTTTTCAGAAAACCCTCCCAGCTGCCATCAAGATACGGTTACAAGAGGGAGAAACATTTAGCTGTGGGACAGGGGAGGAGAGACGGGCACACAAGAGGAGCTCTGTTACCTTGTCAGCACTTTGAAATCCCAAGATTTACCACAGAGCAGATTTCCTCTGGATCGAACTGCAACAAAGACAACAGGACAATGGATTAACTTTAATCCTATCAGTGTTTCTTAGGTGGGACCCTGTTAATAAACACCTGCATTAGGAATTACCGTGAGGAAACGACTCCAAGTGAACTGTGACACATGGCCTTTCTGGGCCACTTCCTCAGATGGCCCGGTAACGGGTTTCTGCTGGTTACTACATTATCAAGTCTGCATGGAGGACACATGACCACCGCGGGATGCCGCTGACAAAAGAGAGATTTTACTGGACGAGAGTGATGAACATGCTGGATGTGAGAATTGAGCTGCTGGGAGATGCCTGATATAGAAGCCGAAGCAGACAAAACGGAGAGAAAAATAATAAGGTGACCAGAAAAAAGATTTAAATGATCTCTGGATGTTTTCTTCGAAGACGTCCCTTTGAGGTCATAGGTAAACAATGTTGCTGTGCTTTGGGTGTGGTAGACGAGCTCGTCACCATGAGATCCAATGGAATGAAGAAGATTATCTGCTGGATGATGAGCCACAGATGATTCCCAACCCCTGCTTCCTAGACACAGGTAAAGGCCAGCAGTCAGCTTAACATGAGCTGTCAGGGTATCTTCACATTTTACTGGTAATACTTAACACTCTCTCATAAGAAACATCATACCAACTCCTATTGTGTATGCATGTTTGCGTATGTGTGGTTTTAGTGCGTGCTGAAAGGTAAAGCACCGAATTTCCTGGAACAATACCTGAGATTTTTTCAGTTGTTTTCATTCCAACATGGCTCAATCTGCTGATAAGAACACAAAGGGGGCAAAAATTCACCATGAAACAACTAAAACATCAGTGCTCGCACGTACTGAAACTTGATATGAAATGGCAAAGGCTTTGGTTCAGACTAGCTTATGTTGATGTCTTTTCAGTTATGTTTTTCCTTCAAATCTGAGGAAACGATCATCGCTTCAGCCATTAGAAGACCTGAGGGTGTCTTTATGCAAAAAAGAAATTTCTAAGTCATTTCCCTTTGGCAGAAATCTTCTGTGACACTTTGACTTCAACTTCCAGCGTCATGGTTGTACTGGATTTCCCACAGTGATGCACTCTGAAAATGGGCAGTCAGTGTTTCCATTTTGTTCTGCAATTTTCTCTGCCAAAATCCCTCTTAAACAGTTATGCTACATTCTCATCATGCACCTGTTACTGGGTTGATGTGTAATATAGGAAATTAGAGGTTTCAATTTAATGTCCTCTTATTTATAAAGAGGGTTGTTTTGATCTTGTCTCATAGACATTGTGAGGGCAAACCAAACCAGCGTTCATGTTTATCAAATTCATTCCAATTTTCCTCTGGGAAAATTTTCCTCAGTTTTGTTTCCTACCAGCTTTTTTCTCTTTTTGACCACAAAGGGGCAGTGTTTTAGCCCAAACCGCACTGTAGCCAGAGTGCTGCAAAGCTGAGCAGGTAAAATCTGGCTTGACTCAGATGATTGTGTTCATAGTATCTGGCCCAGTGTTTGATGGCGTCATTAGGTCACTAATGCATCATAGAGCACAACACCTCTGAAAATGAGGAAAAGGAGCAGGAAAATGTAAAGGTTGTTTCATCCATTAAGCTGAAGCTGTCTCACTGTATGTGGGAGCTAGTGTGGTGTGACATTGTGTTGTGATACTCCATGTTTCAAACTAATTTTTTTATGAGGATGAAGGATTTTCTTACATTTTGTAAACTGTATATGACCTAAGCAGTGTAGCTATGCAAAACCTTTAAATTTAATGTAAATTGCTGGTCAGTACAGTTGTACTTGAATGACTTTCCTTCCATTAAACATGGATTATAATTATCCTCTTTATTGTCTTCTGTCATTAGTCTGAAGAACACAAGGTGTTCATTCATGACTGACAATCTTTGATTTGATTACACACTGCTGTGTTCAGCGGTCTTCACTCAGTCTCCTGTTTACTTTTGTCTGTTTATGTCACTGGGGGCTACAAGCAGCTCTGGAGGAATCAGGAGGGCGTGCTTAATGCCTGTGGGATCCACTCCTTGTTTTCCATGTGTCCCTGGGGTTGGAAGGCAGCTGAAAGTTCAAACAGAGACTCATTCCCTCATGCTCTGCATGGCAAGAGCTCAGAGATTAAGGGGTTTGTCTGCGCCGCCAACAACAAGGATTGCTCACAGTTTGTAACTTGCCAGAGAGGAAGGATGATTCAGTGATTTTTTATTTTTTTTTAAGTTGCAACTTTTGCAGCTATTACAGACTTCATCGCAGAACAACCTGTGGATTACCTGTTTTTGAAAAAATTATTATTCATATGTGTGTGGAGGACAGGTAGAACAAAGTTTGGAGTGGAAGCAACTACCTTTTAAATGCCTGTTTGAGTCTTGTTTCCGTTTGAGTCTGCTGAGTAAAGGAGCCAGTGGATGCAGGTGGCAGCGAGGCTTTGCTCTAACTTGTTTGAAGTTTCTTTCCCATGTCAAAGGTGAAGGATTATGCCTGGCATAGGAATTTAGTCTTCAAATGAAGGACTTTATGAGCTGAATCTCAACAACTCTCGGGCAGAATGTGAGCATTGGCTTGTGCAGCGTGATTGTACTGGTGTGTGAGTGAGGATGTCTGTGTGAATCAGTGTTAGTGAAGTGCCATGCTATTTCTTAGCAGTGGGACCGTGGATGCGACCCCAAGGAGTACAGCTTTTGTCCAACAGCAGCAGGGGAAAACTGTTTATCACATCTCTGTAATCCTGAAAGAAACACAGGGAGATGTGGCGGTGTCGGAGCTGGGCTTGGGCCGGGACACCCAAACCCCGGTGGAGAACTGCCAACCAGGAGAAGAGATAATTAGCGTAGTGCCAATGGAGAACAGCCCAAGGCTGGGCAGGGCACGGCAGGAGCTTGACAGGTGGCCCTCCCTGAGCTGCACAGGTAGAACTGGGAGGCAGAGAGAGGAGGTGGTTGTGGAGGAGAATGAGGAGGAGTTGGAGGAGGTGGAGGGAAAAATGAAGACAGACAGGTTTTTGATACGGCCCTCCAAGAACTCAGGTGACTCCTCACAGCAAGACAGAGACGTGGCAGAGTTAGCTGCTCGGATAGACACCCAGGAGCAACGCATCCGGAGCACAACATTACATGCTGTCACTGCCCACGCTGAACGGCTTGTTTTTGGGGAGCATGGTGCTGTTGCAGGACACAGCACTCTGCCGCGGGCGGTGTCGCGAAGGCTGCATCAGGATGAAGCTCAGCAGGGGAGGAAAACGGTGAGCATGTATGGCGACTCTGTCAAGCAGCGCAGAGATTATCAACCTGATCAAGAAAAACGGCTGCGGAGGCCCAGGAGTGTGTGCATGCTGGCAGGCCCAGGCCCAGTCCTGTTGGAGTCCCGGACGCAGCACCCCTTCAAGAGGGCAGGCGTTTTAGAAAACGACCAGCAGTTCAGGAGCAGGAAAGCTGAGTTGAGGGCTGTGGATGGCCTCAATCCTGTCGTGGCTCAACGACCTCTGGTCAGTGCAGAGGTCACCCCTAGGGTCCGCCAGAAGAGCTGGAGGCCCAGGCCTGTCAGTATGACAGTACTGGAACTGAAAAAAAGGGGCTCTGATGATGAGATAGACAGCCAGAGGAGCTGCAGTCACACAGGCGGGGATGGAGGAGGATTTTTCAAAGGGGGCTTTCGTTGGAGGCTTTTTGGCAAAGCACCTCTAGATAAGAGCCATGAGAGAGAAAGTGACAAAGATTCAAAATCTTCTCCCAAAGTCAGCAAATCTGATGCCCCAAAAAGTACACTGAGCTCCTTAAGACGCAGCCTCAGTCTGCGAATCAGGAGGACGCGACCCAGAGACAAAGTTACTTCAGGGTCTGAAACGGAGTTAAAGGAATGCTCTCGGACTAAAAGTACACCTGAAGAGACAGCAATGCCTCCACGACCTTTCTCGTACCTCACAGGAAGAATGCTTCCAGCTTCCAGTGAGCAGATTGAGGATGGGGGCATGCAGTACATTCAGTACCACAGCAAGGGGAAGGTAAAGGTTATGGAGGTACCCCTCTGTCCAACAAAACTGTCCTCCAAACCAGTTCAGGAAGAACAAAGCTTATGGCAGCTCATAGCTAGCCGTTTCAGGAGGAAAGAGCAGCCATGCAGTGGCAAATGTGAAACCCAGCTGTCCCAGAGCAGAGACACTGGCCAGTATCCCCTGGCTGGGAATAATAAGTCACAGCCTGTCACCATAGAGACTCTGGCAGGCACTGACTGCCACAAAGGTCAAGGTAAGACCTGCAAGATTGCTGAATTTGTTTCTCTGCTTGGTTCTCCATTTATAGCCCCTTTTTCACTACACAGAAAGTTACAGTTCAAGAGGAACACGGAAGTGCACTTTTTTTAGAAGGATTTAAAAGGACAGGCAAATGAAAAACACATGGGAAATTGGGAGTTTGGATGGCATTCAAAAACGTGTGGTTTCGGAGAGCCCTCTTGGAATTTCTATTTCGGGTATTCCTCCAGTGTTTTTCATCTGTAAACACTCTGTGTATGCACTTACACAGCTATTAATTTGCCTTACAAGTTTAGTAAATTAATCGGTAAGTACAATTAACTGAAATCACCCGTGACTGATGAGAACACGTTGTTTTACAGTAGTGTCACTGTGATACAACACAGCCCCATTGCAATCTCTGTGTTACCCAGACACAGGACATGGGAGTCTTGATAATGCCTTCTGTTGGCCTCACAGCGACACAGCTTAAAGCAGTAGCATTAAAGCGGTTAGCGGCTGTAATAGGGATGCGTTTGGCAGCCTAGCAGGGCTAAATTAAGAGGGCTTACATGCTATAATGATGGGGCGAAGAGAAGACGACTTAAGCACTGTGTTTAAAGGTTAACTCTGACAGGGGAGTGCGTTAGTCCAGTTGCCCAGAAGAGCAGGCAGAGAAGCAAATATTTGTAACTATCTGAAATAATAGCTGTGATTTGCTACTTCTTTGTGTGTCAAGCTCCAATTTCCCACCTTCATATGAAGACCTTATTAGTCATCCCAGACAACATAATGCCTTCTAATAATGTCAGGTCGCACATATCCTGTATTCATTCTCATTAAGCCAGTTTTTGAACCAGCAAAGCAGATATTTCTTCCTCATACAGTATAACAACCGAAATGGATCCTGAGGTCAGGCTTGTTGAGCTACCAGTCTGTTTGTGTTCTCACATGATGTGTTACCAAGGATACCAATTCCTGTGGAGGAGTGTCAAGTGGTTTGTCCATTTATTCCGCAGCAGAGTCAGTCAGGCATTAGGAATGTAGGTGTGCCGATCAGACCGAGTATAGTTAGGTGTTCAATGCCCTGGGTGGGACTTGACGCTTGTTGCTACCTGCCTAAGTGTTTGCTCTTAAATTGGATCCAGAAAGCTGAAGCTCCGCCCCGAACTAAACACACACGCGCAGAGTCGTTCAAGTGTTTCCTGATGAAAACTTCCAAGTTTTGACTGTGAGGGAGGTTTGGGGGGAAGGGAGATATATGGTGAGGGGGTTTGAGGTGTGCAGACTGCGTCCCAGCCCCCACCTGTGGATGAACAAAGCCACACTGTCGTGCCTGTGGAGGCATGAGTGATCAGTGAACCATGTGCTGAGATGAGGGCTCTCTGGGGGTCTTTGGGTTGGAGGAGGGGTGGCTGGTCGTGAGGCGTAGGTGGTCAACAGTGCACTCTTCAAGTGGAGGTTAAAAATATTGGGGAAGGGACTGTAGATAGGACTCTGTAATAAGTGTCTTGGTGAAAAGATGTCCGGGGGGGGTCCTTGCTTTGACTGACAATTTGAAGAAAACACCAAGTGATCCACAAATATGACATAAAGTGAATTACTGACAATGAAATTCCCTTTGCGTCTTTCTTTATTTCTCTCTTTTGATAACACTCCTGTGAGTTCTTGCAAGCAAAGTTTTCTCAATCAACTTTAACTTGCAGTGGGAATTACTCTCCTTACTTTAAAACTGGCAAATTGAAAATGTATTTAAAAGATGCATTTATTTTTTCATTCACATATGCAGGGATGTGTGAGCCAAACTGCAAGCAGGTAGTATGTTCAAAACAAACGGACTATTTCAAGGAAATTGGGTCAAACAGTAACACTGTGACAACAGCCTCTCACCTGCGTCTGGAGACGTGGGGAGACGCTAATATATTAAATCAACAGAGTGATGCAGTCGAAGCATGAGCAGAGGGAAATCTGTTAATGTCTGAATATAACTCATGTTTGAGCATCTGTTACTTCTAATCTTAGCTTGGGTACATTTTGTTCTTCATAATTGTGTTGAGGAGTTGAGCAGCCTCTAGAAACAACTTTTCACCAACAAGTCTACAAAGTATTCGTTTTAAAGGACCATACCAGTGTTACTACATGTCATTGTCCTTTGTCAACGTCAACCTTACAGGTTACCTAAACCCCACCTGTCTTTCCCAAAATAGCTTTATTTATGAGATATCGTGTTTGTTTACATTTTGTCCATATTCAGTTAACATTACAGAAAGTACTGAAAAATGTGTTACAATGTTAGTTAAAAAAGAACCTCCATTTCAAAATCCTTCTTAGGAAGGCAGCACTTGTAAGGAACTGTTTTTCTTGCTCTGCGATTTCTGACCAAATGAACACAGACCTTCTCTTAAAAAGGGTGATTTACCTATACCGAGCAACTTTCACCTTTTCTGTAGTGTTTCTATCCCCTGTTTCAATATGAATGGCACTGAATGGGGTTTAAGAGATCTACTAACGTATACACATGGTTGATTTTTTAACAAGAACATTTATAGAAGATAGGGGCAATCTCTGCTAATGCTGCGAAATCAAAAATAGACTGGTATGGTCCTTTAAGGTGAGTGGGGGTCTGCAGGCTGCACATCTTTCATCACTTTGAATGCACTTTTTCTCCTGAATTCATTATTGATTGTTTCTATTAGCTTGTGCACCTGCACCGAAAAAAAAAGATAAGCTTACACATTCCTCTCTTAACTCTGCAAATTGAGTCAATCAACCCAAGCGTTGCACTGCAAGACGTCTTAAAAACCTCATTTGCAAATGTAATGTTAAACGAGAGTCTTGTTTGAACGGGGATGTTCAATTTATTTTCAGGGAAGTGATCCATGTCTGCAGACAACACAAGGCTTTAAGAGCTTTAAGTAGGCCAGGCCATCGAAACTGCATTAGACTGGCATGGCATAAAGATTTTTACCTCGTCCTCTTCTGATTGTGTTTGTCACTTACCTCCTTTGATGGCAGTAAGAGGTTTGGCGTTTGGGGAGCTTGGAAAAGCAGAGATAAGAGCTCTGACTGGGTTGTTCGCTGTGTAAATGGCTCTGGAGAGCAGCACACAGAAGGAGGATGATACACAACCATTTTGTCAACACAGGCTTGATAAAAGTAGTCAGACAGGGAATGTGGGTAAGTTGTGAGGTTGGCAAATAAGGGTAGCAGAAATGCTAATTGCTAGCTAAATTCTCAATCTGTAATTTATGACGGTGGGAAAGCATGGTTGGGAAGTCAGTCAGAGCTAGAGTGGAAATTTAGACCGCAAGGTTGCCCTCTCTCATTCGGAAAACCACCTCAGATTCACTGCACGTATGCATGCACACGCACTTTCATACAATATGCACAAAGTTTTTGCCCTCATTGCATTTTCTTTTCTCATGAATTGCAATAAGTGGGGTGGGGTGAGTGTGCTTCGCTACCCTCAGACTGAATGGCCATTTTTATCTGAGTAGACATGGGCAGCGAAGTGTAAAACCTAACAAACAAGCTGGCAACGCAGTTTTCCCCTCACAGAGACAAAGACGCTGGTGTCTTCTGTCGGCATCACAGATGCCGAGGCTTTCTGTTTCCATAGGGTTTCTGGGACACAGTAATGTGGGGATGCTCATTTTTAAAGCCTGACGTAACGCGGAGCACATGGAATCAATTAGGCCTTTTTTTTTAGCAGGAAACCAAACTGGTTGTCCTGTATGTACTCCAATGATGGCACAAGTCAGGCATCTTTTCTGTGGTATTATTTGTTATGGGTGTGAGGAAATACATGTGATGATTTCCTGTTGATAGTTGTGTAAATGCATGTTAGGTCCTGTTCAATTTAGTGTAACAGCTCTTGATTTTCTTCTCCTCCTTTTTTCCTTTCAATGTTTTTGTGTTCTTGTAAGCATAAGTGGTGCTATGGTCAGTAACACAGGAGTGTGCTGTTCCATAAATTCAGTGCCAATCAGCGGCCAGCAGCTTAATTTCTCTGTTGGCCTTTGATGACACTTAATTTTTTTGTGTGGCTTTCAATGGAGTGGCCTTGGTTTGAATGTGTCCCTCTTTGAAATTTTGATTGTGTGGACTGGGCAAATATGAGACAAGCCTGTGTGCATCTGGCTGCTTTTTCAGCAAATTTTAAATTTTGACTCTCCGTTATTTCTCTTTATTTCTCTGTTCATTAATATTTATTCATGTTGGGTTAGCTTTTAGTGTGTCTGCTTCATTGTTAGTTGTGACTGTTACCTTCTAAACACTCTCCAATTACGTGAATAATAACATAAACAAAAACCATCTTATGAAGTACAAAGAATGCATCTGGAAATAGTAGGTCTGCACAAAATGACAGGAAATCCAAGAAAAATGAGACCGTAACCCCATCTGATATTATCTCCGAGAGTTGTGACCTGCACTCAGTTTCCTGCACTAAAACTGAATCAGATGGGTGTCTTCGCTCGTGTTCTGACATGTCAAACCCACACTGAGAGGGCTTAACATGAGGCGTGCTGCTTAAAGACTACTCTGCTCCACACACAATGCTCGATGAAAGGCCCTTCTGTTCGGGATGCACTTTTCTCTCTCCGCCTCTCCCACAACAAGGGAGACATCCACAGCAGCACGAGGCGCTTTGTAAATGGAGGTCACAAATAAGTAAACATTTTAGCTGAGTTTTTTTTGTCGTCGTCGTTGTGGTTGTTTTGCTCTATTTGTAGTAGATAAAGGAATTTTTGGCTCGGGTCTGCTCAGCTGTGATTCATGCGCCCTTAGCATGCATTTTGGAGAGAAAATAGAAATGTGTCCTATAGTGACAGCAGTAAACTTAATGTTATGCTGTCGTTCTCATATTAAAATCACCTTGGGCAGGAAGGGAAACCAGTATTACTGCAATAAACAGGCTTACTGTAATAATAACTCCCCGTTTTCTGTGTGAACACTTTAATTGTTATTGTTAGACGTGTTGGGGGAGTGTAGGGGGTTCACTGGTATTAAACACCTTGTTGCCTGCAGACAAGCAGTCTACACTTCTGTATTAGAGATGCTATCTGCTTCTTGGGGGGCTCAGGTGCTGTGAAAGCCCTGATCTCAAACAGGAAGGTGGTCTTTGTTCTAATAGCTGT
>JAQFJA010000004.1:15551628-15564382 GCA_029874485.1 Naso brachycentron
TTTCTCTCCCTTTAACCTGTAATGAACTTTAATGTATTTAATGTGCCACAAAAGCCCTAATCAGTGCAACTATGCTAAAGGCACAGCTGAAGCTACACTGGTATAGCAGCAGCTGGTCTGCAGGTCCACTAAGGGCCCGATCTGGGTCTCAAACAGAGGGAAGGATCCCCCCAAAGGGTTTCAGGGCTGAGTCATGACTCAATGTGTGGTCGTCCTTGGTCTCCTCTGTGTTGAGATGTGTCTATTGTGGTCTTGGTTTGGTCTCTTCTTATGATTTTTTCTTTTAAACTTGCACGTCGGTGTTCCTGCTATTTGTAACGCTGGTCTGCTTGTCTGTTTAATTTCGAGCTTCTTTTTGAGCCTTTTTATTTTGCAACGTCGAGTTTCTCCACAAAATGCTCCGAAACACACAAACCCTCACCTCCCCGCTTCTGACCCCCAGTCTCTCTTTCTCTCTAACTCTCACACACACACACGCACACACCAACATACACGACCACGCCCAAAAAAAAAACCTCACCTCGCACCCCACATCTCCCACTCTTTGCCTTGCCGTCAGTGTGTCGCTCTGGTTGCTGACTGACTTTCTTGTTTCCTTGCAGTCACGGAAAGCCAGTGAACAGGCAAAGAGCGTTGACAGTAAAACAGACAGCATAGGCAGTGGAAGGGCCATACCTATCAAACAGGTAAGCAGCTTTCCTCATTTTCAGCCCACTTTTCTCATAGTTACCCGGGTAAGTATGATCCCTCTTTGTGCCATTAGATGTTCTTTTCTGTCTAATAGTGATATGTTGTGTGGTGAAGGTTCAATTACAGTGGAAAGGCTGCATGATGTGGGCAAAGTCATCTGTTACTCTAACCACTAGATGGCGACAAAATACAACAATAAGCTTTACAACAGCAGCTCAAGCTAAGAGGAAGTATAGGGGTTCAGATGTAATATCAGAAAGGTTTTTACCAAGGATGTGTCCCTTTTTGTTTGTGTAAATCACCCATCAAAATAAAAGTATAAAGTTTTTTCATATTTTAAAGGAACAGTAGTTGAAATCTGACATAAATTGCTGGTAAATTCCCAGGTGTAGTTTTCTAATAGAAAATGAAAATAAACGTTTTGTGTGTTGTTTTTAAATAACCTTAACTGAAAATATTTGTGCGTTATAAATGTGTTCTTGCAAATAATATAAATGTAAATAAACTCATCACAGCTTTAGAAGACATTAAAGTTGTAAGAAGACTTTTAATCATTATTGTGCAGCGTTATCTAACATTTTAAGCCATGTAATTTGGGAGAGATGATGCCTGCCATCATTGGTGATAGTTATCTTCATTTGGATCATGGATTCCACCTTTTATGTATTAACTTTCAGTCCCAGTGGAAATTTTATTGCTATTATTGCTCATAATTGTGTGTGGTCTTATTTCTGAATAAAATTTCATTCATGCATATCCTTATAATCAACTGAAGGCAATGACTAGTGGAAAAATTTATTCGTTTTATCATCCTTAATATATGTTATTTTCCTGAGTTTTTCATTTCATAGTTTTAATTGAATTTTAAAATTATTTTTCTGCTTGGGATCAAAAAAAAGGTGTATTTAATCTTTTAATTTGTAACGTGGTGCTCAATTAAATACTTGCTGACAACAGAGTGAATTTTATTTTAACATTTTTAATTTTATCCCAATTTAAAGCATTTTTACTGCCTTTTTTTCAATGTTTTTTAGTAATTATTATCTCTTTTATGTGTTTATGCATTTCTTTAAAGCACCATTTGGCTACCGAACACTTAAATTACACATGTGAGTACGGCTCCTTTCTGAGGGTCCGACTGTAACCGAAGAAGAAGTAATTGACACATTGATTAGTAATCACTCGTGATTATACGGGGGCTGTTGAAAACGGGTCAGCATCCTTATATTATCCTCTCTACCTGCAAATGATGGGAGACGATGTCCTTTTTCTGCAAATGTTGAACCAGACCTGCTCGTTCCCTTTGGAAGAAAATTGCCAAGGCTTTGGTCCAGCTGGAATAATGGCATGTTGATGCTTTCAAAGCCCCCTCACTCAATCAGGAAATAAACCAGTTAAACGGACACAGTATCTGTCCATTTTGTGTGTCACTGATGGTGATGTTCATGTAATAAATATTACAAAATTAAATAAATATAGTAAAATTTTATTCTTTTACATCAAAACCACATTCAGCATTAGAGAAGTTTTAATTCTGTTTTTATTTTTGTCTGGAAAATCACTTAAAAATAGCCTCAAAAACAACATAGATATGTAAAATTTCCTGGTGGACATCATACAAGCATGCCATTTGTCTTTCATCTCTGTAAAGCTCCTGCTTCTGTAGATTAGAGTAATTCCCTGCAGACGCTGGCAAATTCGATGAGTGCAGGTGAGCTGGAGGTTGGCTTTTTACATGTTCGAAAGAATCCCCTCTGAGCAATCTTTACTGTAAACTTACCCATTCTAATCCACTACATTATGGGGAGCTCCCCTCTTAAGTCCTGGGCCAGTTTCAAGAGTATCATGGCAACTTTTGACAAGATAAGCCCCCCCACCCTTCACTATCTACAAAGGGTTTCTTTAAATAGAGGGGGTGACTAGCTGGTCTCCAGGTCAGTCAAATGCACAATCAAGGAGATCAAAGTGTCAATGTGTGCTTAATTACCCCTCCCTCCTCCCCCCATCAGGCCAAATTACTCCCCTTTTCTGCTCCTAACCCCCTCCTAGCTATAAAAATAGTGAGTGAGGGTAACAATGCACTCAGGAGCTGTTGGCAGCTCCTCACTTGTGGGCACATTCTTGCCCCATCCTCCCCCCAACTCATCCCAACACACACACACACTCACACACACTCCTTCACAAAGGGCCGGCCTATCAGTCAGCCACAGTGGCAGGATGCAGCTTTTCTCCCGGTTGGCTGACAAAAGAAGGGAAAGACACTATCTCCTCTGTGTAGATATGACAATTGTGTGGACACAGAGAGCGCGTCTGACTATCGGCCTGTTTCCTTATGTCGCACAGACTGAACACACTCATCTCTTTGTGTGTGTGTGTGTGTGTCAGCGTTGGAGGGAAGCACAGGGTTCCACACATGTGATGTCAAACTCACATAAAGAGCACACTGCTCAATCCAACACGGCAAACGATTGAACAATTATGATGAATTATCTCGAATCATTTGTCAAGCTTCCAATTACTGAGAGTGACATGCTTTATGAAAGATACATCACAGCCGTAATGGGCAACTGTTCACGCAAAACAACAGAAAAATTAGTCTGCACGTGTAAAGATTTTCACATTATTGTCTCAGTATCTTTATCGATCCCCTTCGCAGCTGTGATGAATATATGAAGCTCGGCTCTTATTGCATGTATGGATTTATTTATGCTTCAATAGGGCCACGAGATGAGCAACATATTTGCTTGTAAAACATGTATTATAAAGTCGCCAGAGGCCCTCTGACTGGATCATTTACTTTGTATGATTAGAGAACCATTTAAAGTGTTTGCAGTTCTGTTATTGACTAAATTGAGAAGAGTCTCGGCATTCAGCAACTTATCGATTGAAGGACACAATGTTTCTTCCTGAAAAATCATCAGAAGTATCAATAGTTACAAAATAGCTAATGAAGTCTTCCTGATAAGAAACAATACACTGGTATTTATGTAATAATATGAATTTGACTTCAGATAAAAGTCTTTATCAAGCAAAAATAATTTTTTAAATTTAAAATATGAATATTTGGTCTTTTTTTGTCCTCTTTGCTCCCCCTTTCCTGGCAACAAGGGGAACATAATGTAATAATTAATAAATGATTTAACATTATTACTAATTATTCAATAGATTTTAATAAGCTCTCGCAACGCACAAACAATGTTGATGCTGGTGTGTTTCCTCACTGGCTTCTCAAAATCACCTTTTTCCATTTTAAAACAGACTAACATCAGAAAATATTCTTTCACACTCTTTATCTCGATTGCGATGGTAGTAAAGAATAGATTTAAGATTTAGCTGAGCCAATTTTTAAGAACATTTTTAAGGTTTTGTTCCACTGAGAAGTCATAAACAGGCAGGTATATCGATAAGAAATGAAGAAGACCAAACTCTTCAGTCCCAGCATGCAGCCATCAGTCAGCACTCGCCCCCCCAGATAAGTCGAGGCTCGGATTAGGATGATTGTCGGCAACCAGCCTGGTGCCCAGGTCACCGAGGGTCAGCTCTGCCTGATGTGTTAATCAGGATTAAAGCCCCCAGGATGGGACTGGCTAACGAAATACTACCCCCTTAACCCCCCTGTCCTTTCAGCTCACATACACACACACACACACAGGCCCTGGCTGTAAAAGCACAAACATTGCCCCTGCTTAATCCCCTAATTAAGCGTGCCCCTCCTCACTATTTAACCCTGGAGAGCCTCCTGGCCCTTGCACTCAGCAGCGTTTGGTCATCTCCAGCGGAGGAACTGCATTGTTTACCAGTGGATTTACTCAGCAGATAAGGAAACCATCTGAGGCCCTAAAAGGCCCCAGAAGATAAAGTAGAATAGAATAAGAGCTGAGTGGGCTTTGAAGAGGGGAGATCACACTCTCTAATCCCCGGATTGAGGGGTCTTCCAGAGTTCAGCATGTTATGTGTGAGAATGCAGGGAGGAGGTCTAGCAAATTGGATTGTCTCTCTCTGAATGCTCTCTGTGTTCGAGGAACTTGGCCAACTTTAGGGGTTCAAATGGTCTCAATAGAAAAACTGATATATGATTAAACCTAACACAAAATGAGGATAAAGAATGAAAGTTTAAAAGGGTTTTAATTACATGTTATTATTGTGCCTTTAATGTATATAATGACTTTCATACTGTTTCATGACTTACCACAAAGAAAATGCTCAATGTAAGCGCCATAACGAATCTGTCATAGCAATAATAATAATGCTGTTTCATGGTATTTAACATCCATATTGGCTCATTCACCATGCTGTTTTGAGAAGAGCATATGCTCACCGTGATGCCTCGTCTCTTACAGGGAATCCTTCTGAAGCGAAGTGGCAAATCCCTCAACAAGGAGTGGAAAAAGAAATATGTCACGCTGTGCGATAATGGCGTCCTTACTTACCACCCCAGTTTACATGTGAGTCTCAACCCCCCCCCCACACACACACACGCTTCTTCCCTTCCCATTTCTTTTCCAATCGGCTTTATGTGTTTGTAACTCTGCTGTTTGTACTCGAGGGTGCTGCTGGAGGTTTTAATGTTGGACTTTTTCTCTTGATGCGATTACATTTACCACCTCTGCTGCAGCAAACTGGATTACAACCATAAAGGCTCGTGATTTCTACAGAGACTTATCGCCGTATGTAATAGCTGTATTAGCCAACTCTGTGACTTAAAGCTTAGTTTTAAGAAACAGGGTGCCCTAGTGGTCATCTTTGCCTCTGTCGTCCCCCCCGTGGTGCCCATCCCCGGTGCCGGCTAATGGAGACACAGCTGTGCCGCTGCGTGCCCGCCGCACCCAGACTCCACGCTGACTTGTATTTATAATGGTTCTCGCTGCATGGCAGCAGAGCCTGACCAGCCTCCCACATCCATCTTTGTCAGAACCCCGCTGGGCCACTAATACCTCTTAAACACTTGGCTGAGTGGCAGCTCAGGGGCCTGATGCCACTCTCAGAGATGCCCGTCTTTCTCCGAAAAATTCCCTCAGATCCTCCAAACTCCCTGACTCTTCCAGTCCAGTGTTTTAGATGTCGGGCTCATTTGTGGAGGCAAAATGAAAGACATTAGCAACAACTTGTGTCTAAGGAGGCAGCTCAAACTTTCAACACAAGCCCAACAGTTAGACGTGAACCTTGTGTGTGGCCTTGTTGCACTGACAGTGTGTTAGCGGTTTAATTTACAAGCGGTTATTAGTAGAGCAGCGCTGTGCGGCGCTACAGTGATGTATGTAATTGACTGAACAGGCTATCTCTTGATCATTACAGCTATTACAGGTCACCAGGGCAATCTATGAATCTATGAATCTGTTGACTTTCGGAGGGAGGTGAAGTAAGGGAGACAGTTACATTAGCGCGGTAACAGCTCGAGCTCATTTTGAGCAGCGGAGCAGAGACGGAGTAAGAAAGGAAGGAAGGGGGAAGAGAGATTGAGGGAAAGGAGCGAGGGAGGAAGAAAGAGGGAGGGAGGCAGACTGAGAGAGTGGAAGAGGGGAACCTTTAATTTCGCAGTCAGCCAAGCCATCCACACAATCACCTTCTGTTAATTCTATCTGCTACATCAATTAAATTGTTTGTAGAAACTAATTGAATGTGGCTTAATCACACATCTTAATAGCTTTGCACGCTTCGATCTGGCTGTTAATTCCAGCAATAAAATGAAATGAGAGCGCTCACTGGGTAATTAGCGAGGAGGCTTGGGAAAGAAATGAGTGCTTTATGACACGGTAATAAAGCAGAGGAGCCGGTGGGGGGACGGCAAAGGCCGAGCTCGCCTCTGTCTGGGTCTTTTTCTGCTGAGCCCAATGATTTTCACCTTGGCTTCCCACATTTGGGCAGTAGTCGCTTTAAACCAAATCAAATGCCCAAATTGAAAGAGAATGAGACTGTTTGCATTCATTAAGCCTAACATCTCGCTATTTGGAGAGACGGCGTGGGCACAGGTGATGTATAATGGCTTTACAATCATTTTTCCACTATCACACACACCCTTAGCGGAAGGTCTGAGATGGGTTGTGACTAATGGGGATGGAAATTGAATAGCCTTTTAATTTGTTTTTCTTCCATAATTCCTGGATTCTTGTTGGTCTGTTGTGTATAATCAGTTCCCTGAGTTGAGGGAAATATTTGGAAATGCCTGGACTCTCTTTTGAGTTGTGTGCAGACTATTCACAACTATCCTTGTGGTCTTTTCTCACTCTCTATAGGACTACATGCAGAATGTGCACGGGAAAGAGATAGACTTGCTGAGGACAACAGTGAAGATTCCCGGGAAGCGACCTCCCAGAGCGGTGGCCACCGTGGCTCCGACTGCTAGCCCCAAAACCAACGGGCTGACCAAGGACCGCAGCACCTTACAGCTGGGCATCGGAAACACAGGTACAACTGCCTGTACATATTGTAATGCAAAGGCTGGGAGCAACAAAAAGGGACTACTTTTAAGATTAAATATGTAACAAATAATGAGTTGAAGTCTGAGTTAAAAAATTGAAAAAAATAACATAATCACCATAATATGAGGAAGTAACAGTTCTGACATTATTCCGAAGACATCCATGTGTTCTGCAAAGACATTTATATAGCATGCTAACTAGCTAGCCCCGGCCTGTCCTGTCTAGCAGTACCTCTCTGTACCTTAAGAGTGGATAATGTGATAGTTAAGTCCCTACATAGTTGTTAGCTAACTGTTTAACAGGCTCACTTGGTTTTTTATTTAATACATTACTAAAAAAAAACTGAAAATGTCAAGAGGGAAATTTTCTTAAGCCTTTTTCCATTATTAAATAGAAAAATGGGACCATATACCGTCTGAATTCGAACCCTTTAAGACGAGCTTATTATAAAACACGCTTCATTCAAATTCGATGGAAACAACAAAACTCACCAAAACCATCTCAGTTTGTTTCTTCACTGGTCCTACAATCATCAACTCTGGTTTGCCCGCAACAAACCTTTGTCACCAAGTTAGATGTGAAAAATCCCGCTGGGGATGCCTGACTGTCTCACTTCAAGCTTCTTCTGTCACTGCCTGCTGAGTGCCTGGTCGAAGCTGCTGTAAATCAATCTAATGCTTTTATCTCTGTTGTCAATCTGGCCTCAGTTGGTCTTGGAGGTTGTGTTGCAACCTGACTGTGTTTGTGGGGAGTTCTGCAGATCCAGGTTCCAATACTTAAAGGCTGATGATAGCTAGTAGCTACAGCCAAGGAAGGCCACAGCAAACAGTATAATAAGCAGCAGTGAGTGGTTACTTTGGTGATATGATGCCTTCTTTTTGTTTGGAGTGACCTTTGACAAGTGACCATACTACACATTTAAAGGTGTATATGTTAATTCAACGGTGTGTGTCTCAATTAGAGGCTTAACTTAAAGCAAATTATTGTAATGAATGCAAGTGGCATTAAAAACAACATTAAAATAATAAAAATACACTTTAGGAGCCTGGTGAAGCAAAATCAGCTCCACTATTGTACACACACTGTCTTTTTTACGTGTAGTTGTGTTTTTTAAGTGAATATCACATGATAATAATCCCTACGTAAACAGGTTTATGTGAAAGCATTGATGTGGTAGATAAAGAGGAATCTCTTATTTTATGTTCTCCCCGAAAGAGAGAGAACAAATCACAGGTACAAAAGGAAGTCGTGACTCAATTAGTCTTTTATTTCTGTACTCATTTTATGTGTCCTCAATTTGTGATTAATCATAAAAATGGGTCCCAACAGGTTAATTATCTACTTTCTGTATGGTTCATTCATGCAAATTAGCTGCCTTAGAGTATACACAATGATGACTTAATGACTGCGCATGAGAAATCTATTAATTCTCTAAATTATTAAACAGGGAATTAAAAAATGTGTTTAAACATCCTGCCCATTTTTAAGGAAAGCTCAGAAAAGATCAGATTTGTGTATACTTTTGTTACCATGACACTGACCTATTTATTTTTCTCTATGGTGGCGCAGGGTCACAGAAACAGAAACCAGCTTGGTCCTGAGCATTGTGCCAGGGTTTCTCCACCTTTCAAGTTTAAATATAGCGTTCCTCTCCCAGCGCGCTGTGCCACCGGAGGCTGCACAAAGTCTGGCAGGCTTA
The DNA here is from genome assembly GCA_029874485.1 of Naso brachycentron. NCBI lineage: Eukaryota > Metazoa > Chordata > Actinopteri > Acanthuriformes > Acanthuridae > Naso > Naso brachycentron. The sequence continues at coordinate 15,560,437 of JAQFJA010000004.1, forward strand.
CAGAGGGGAAACCAGTGATTGGATTTAGGGGTTAGGATTAAGAGTAATTAATACTAATTAGCAAAGTGATCCCCAGAGGGAGGCGGGGTCCTTCATCGGCTGTGAAATGGGCACAGAGTTTCCTTCATTTATGCTAAAGCTAACCGGCTTAGAGTGGGTACGCAGCCAAAGACGGGTCGACGGGGACCATTAGCAGCGTCCAGGCAGGTTTGTGTGAAGCCTGGCCCGAGTGCTGCCACTGCTGAACGGGTTAATCAGTCAAAAGCAGAAAGATGTAGAAGTTTACAGAGCAGAGGACGCTGGCTGGAGGTTGTTCCATCCCGCAGACTGTTAACCTTGAGCGCTGGGTTGAGGGGAGTCATTGGGGCAAAAAAAGAGGCCTTGAAAAACAGGCCAGACCAGCTAAATTGCCCATTTTCGTTCTTTTCTGTTGTTCGATTCTTGGTCTTCCTTCAAAACAAATTTCAAAGATTTTTACTTGCCATCCATTTGTGCACAAGGGAACAATGTGAGAGAGATTTGCCTTAATCTCCACTTAGGAAAAGAAAGGTTACAAATCACATCAGGTCTCTCTCTGGGTGGAGGACCCTCTTCTGATTATGTGATCGGGGTTTTGATTTCATTAGACGTGCAATTGATGAAGGGAACAAAGGGGTAATTTTTCATTCACGGCGTCCAAATCACAAGCCTTGTCTGTGCCTTTGGTAATTCATTCATTCCTTACAGCTAAAGACCTTTATAATCACTGGGAGAAGAGGGATAGCGACAGAGAGAAGGAGGGGCGGAGAGGACGGGGAGATGGGAAGATGAAGAGGAGAGGCTGAGGAGACAGAGAGTAAATGAGAGAACGCATGCGCCCACGAGTTCGCCGAGCGGCCCAGGTTTAATTCCCTTGCTGGGTGCTGAGCGGAACCGTTTTAAATATGATCCTCCCTGTTAACACGCATCCTGCCGTGTCACCAGCGACAGATACATTGTATCAAAGTATTAATGGGCCCAGTCACTTTGAATCAATCCTGTGGGGGAGAGAGAGAGAGGCGTGTGGAAGAGGTGGAGGTTTCAGAGAAGTGTTTCGCTCATTCCCTCCTCACTCTGCACCATAATTTGTCTCCAGTTTGAACCTTAAGCACTGAAAAACCAGTAGACAACTCGCTGACCAGCAGGCACAGGTGCAGCCCGGCCTCTTGTAGGTACAAAAAGCCGTGTTCCCAAGCTTTTATTGTCTACCCCGGCCATATTAAATGAGCTTAATGGCTCCATCCTTGACCGCATCTACAACGTCACAAAAATTTTATGTGATTTAAAACAGTTTTTTGTCATTCTTCATACAGGTTGCTGTTACTGTGGACTTGCTTAAGCTTGATCTCTTATTTTTCATATCTTTTTTACTCTGGACAAGAAAGCCAGTTGCTAACATCTGGCTTTCCTTCTGTGATGGGAATGAGCACAATCAGCATTAAATTTATACCAGGATTTATCGGATACAGTTCTGTTGGGCAATGATGTAAACAAGACATCTATGTTGACACAAGTTTCCTCTCTGGTGTGATGCTTTGACACCCATTAAATTTGATCATAATTTATTGTTTTTTGACTGTCTGGTGACAGTGTGCAAAGACGATTTTGTTCTTCATATTGTGCAAGATGCAACACTGGCAATACAACAAGCTGAGGAGAGGTTAATGACACTGTGAGAGACTCTGTGATGTACAACAACATATCCTACACATCTCTACTGAGACAAGGCTTGAACATAATTTATACTGCATTGAGTTTGAGAAAGGGACTGAAGTCTCAATATTGTCCGTAGCCTCCATGCTACTTCCTAGTGTTTCCTGTTTTCTGCCATGTTTGGAAAGTTGAGAGTGACGCACCAGAAAAAACACAAAGGCAAGTTTGTCTTCTGGCAGTAGGAAAAGAGCCAATTTACTATTTGTAGCAGGTTTACCTGCATACATGCACTAATTTTGTGGTAAAAATGGCTTTGGAGTTGACTTGGTCATGTTTGAATTTTTGCTACTGTCTGTTACAGTGGCAGAAACTGGATGTTCTAACCATTTGTCCAGCTTTTTTAGTCGTATAATTTCATGTATTTGTTTTTTTATCTTCAAATTAGCTGAGCTACTCCCCAATATTTTTATGTATCCCCTGACGATTGTAAAAATTCCCCCCAGGAAACACATATCCATTCTGCAGTTATAGTTTGTATCAAGATCATTGTCATCTGTCAAAATATTTGCTCAGTCTTGAATTTTTTAAAATTACCTGCCTTCATTTGAGAAAATTGCACCTAAATCTCATCAAATAGATTGTAGCAGTGTCACAAAACAGCAATTATGAGCTGCAAGCATTTTCTTTCGATATTAAACCACATCATACAGCCTAAATGAAGGATTTTAAACTTATCTTAAACAGGTAAACAGTGTGATGCTGAATTACACAAGCAAACAAATTACTTTAATGCATACAATTTGTATAAGTACAAAATATAATGTAATGTTATTAATATGAACGTCTGAGTGACTTGTGTGGGGACTGGCAGCAGTGGCAGCAGTATCAGGGGTGGAGGGGTGGGTGGGGGGTGTCTAGGCGTTGGTCAGGATGATGTTGGTGGATTACACACAGCCGCAGATGATGTGCTGCCCAGCCCACATTACCATGAATGCTTCATTATCCCACTACTTGTACATAATGGCAACAACTCCGCGGAGGGGTCAGGCCTCGTCATGGCTCATCAACCCACTGACGGCCCGGCCTAAAGAGAAATGAGAAGCAAGGCAGCGCCGCTCCCCGCTAATCCATCGCCTCTACTTAACACCCCAGCCCCAGATAGCCTGCAGGACACACAATATGGCTTTTGTTATCTCTTTTACACACACGACGATACGGTCAGCAAGAAATATTTGAAATGGTGCTTTGTACTTTAAGTTTTAATAAGAGTTACACAGAAGTAACCTGTAAAATGCTTTGTTCTATAAGGAAATGTGTGTAGCAAAAACTTGACTTGAGTTTGAAGGACAAAAGTAATGTTTTTAGTACAGTATGTAGATGCAGGTATAGAAGTTCAGATTTTTATCAAAGAAAATATCACAGTGTGGGAAAAAAAGTAAAAGACCCTTTATCAAAATTGTTCTCAGTTCTATTATCATCAAAATGTACTTTAAGTATCAAGGGTATAAATGCTCGTTATGCAACAGTATGGCTGCTGTCAGTCATATATTATTACATGTGACATTATTATTAAAAATGTATTTTAATGTTGAAACTCGCAGAGGAGGCACTAATGTTATTACTTAGTGCTGTTGGGTGGTTTGAAAGAATAAAATGTATGATATTTAAAAAACTCAAAACTTTGATATGTGGAGTAACCTTTAACCAAAACTTTATATTAAATGTAGAGGAGGAAAATGTATATTAGTCTTTGAGATAAGTACTAGAAAAAAAAATAAAAATTGAAGTAAAGTAGCCTGTAATTCTACTTTTTAAGTAATACACAGTAGTAAATGTACTTGTGTACTGTCTACATGTCATGCACTTTCACTGTAAATGTCTAGATCGTTTTTATTAATATTTACCACACAAATTATTACAATACATTCACCGATAGAGACAAAGGTTCATGTCTTTAGCAAATGTCAGGAAATCATCAAAATTATTATGTTTCTGTTTTTGCAGAGGGCTTTTATAAAACAGGAGTACGAACACATTTAAGTGCAAAGTGTTATTTTTATTACTATTTTTACATTACTTGATTTAGAACTGAACAGCAATTTAATTTACATGCAATGCTTGAGTCACTCTTACGATCACTAAAGTCAGCAACATTCAGCATTAAATCAAATCTTTTGGGCCTCAGTTTGCGGTTGCCAGATTCATCGTCGTCAGTCCACCACAGCACCCGCTGAAGCTGTAGAAGGAAGTGGAGTCAGGCCTGGCTGGAGCTGCG
>JAQFJA010000004.1:15588236-15598870 GCA_029874485.1 Naso brachycentron
GAATCAGGAAGGACTGCACCCAAAACAGACAATCTGACAATCACGTGTAACAATTAGCCGGTTGTGTGGAGGTGTTAATGTAAAGCAGGGTTTGAACGTCTCCCTTGAGCTCCTTTTTTCATGCTTCACACACCTTCTTCAGTCACGTTTTGTGCGCAGAGCTGAGATCAACACCATGAATGCCTTTGAGGAGAGACTATCCAAAGCTGGGCGTTGTTATTCCCACTTTTATTGTACATATAAAACAAAGTCATGAAAACTTGAACTTCATTAAATCATACATCCTTAGTAAACCTTTTCTTCAAAAGAGGTTAATTACTCCATCACTCTATTGTTCTGATTATTTCTCATCTTCTCTCACACAGATCCAGACTGGGCCAGTCTGAACCTGGGCGCCTTAATGTGCATCGAGTGCTCCGGGATCCACAGAAACTTGGGCACTCACCTGTCTCGTGTGCGCTCCCTAGACCTGGACGACTGGCCAGTGGAGCTCAGCATGGTGATGACGGCCATCGGCAACACAATGGCCAACAGTGTCTGGGAGGGTGCGTTGGAGGGCTACACCAAGCCAGGGAGCGACAGCACCAGGTTAGCATGCTCCTACAAATAAAGGTGCTGCTTAATGAAGCACACAGAGATTAAAGAATGAGGAGGCAGCACTGTCTTCTCTCCATTAACTGCAGTTTATTAGCAAGCCGCATTTCAGCACAGGCAGTTCACAGCATAGGATGAACCGGGGTTATATAAATAACACTCTGTTAAGGTAAGGACACGGTATTTCATGTTTGAGCACCTGTGCGTATTGATCACATTCCCTCATATTATTTCTTTGATGACATCAAAATCCCTCCAAGTATCAGAGTATCTGTTGTCTTGTGCTTCTGCCCGTTTACTAACTTGACTTGAAAACCATAATTCATGACAGGAGAGTTATGTATGACATCATTTTGCACATATGTGATAAATGCCCTGACCAGCTCCGAATCCATCAAGTTTGTCACTTGACATGTACGCGCTAATCGAGAAAAGATTCTGTAATGTAAACCACATGTGAAACCAGCCCAAGCCGTTTGTTTCAGCTACAAAATCAGTGTGCACTGATGAAGTTTGATAGCAAGCAGGAATGGGGAAGAGTTTTTTTATTTCCTTTTGAAACCTAAGAAGTAGCTCTCCATCTTTTTAACATGTACTCTGCCACTTGCCCCGTGCTGCCCTGCCCCAACTTACCCCAATGAATTACCCCAGTTGCTTTTCCTCTAAGGTACCTGGATCTGGTATGAGGATTGTTTATCTCTTGGTGACAGGTGAGACCTAGCGTCCCAGTCTGACTAATGACCTGCTGTGTGGCTGTGCAGGTAATTAAGCACACCATTATGGCTAAACCCCACCCCCAAGAGCCAGGCCCTCGGGCCTCGAGCTGCCATGTCACATATCCATCAGACGGGGCCGGGTCATCACTCTATCTGTCACAGCAAAGACTGTCTGTAGGCTCTCCCTGGTGGCATTAGACTGTTTTAACATCACAAGTTTGTAACTTTGTTGCAAAAAGTGACAAACTAGCAGGGCAACATAGTGGATTTGTTTTTAGATTGCTGCTACTTTGTTGCAGCTGCTCCTGTTACAGCTAAAAAATAACACAAATATAATATAAAGACAAATATAAGGTTTTACTTAGGACCATGTTCTGTATAAACTGGACATCAACCCTGTGCATAGAGTACACAGCACTGATTTAATCTCTTTATATTGGTGCTAAAATCTTTCATATAGCACCTTTAATCTGTATTGTTTGTGTGAAGACAATAAAATGGCACGTTTTACAAACTGTTTAAGTAGCATGTACACATATGGATCGTCATATCAGCAGTGGACACCTGACTCAAGGCTGATATTGGCCAAATCTGACTCTAATAATGACTTTAATCAATATTTTGTGATTTGATTTTGTGGACTTTTCACTCACATCATCCGTAACCAGAAACATGAGGGATGAGTTTGACCTTTGCCACATCTGTGATGTCACACTCACACGGCTCTGGTTATGACCATATGGATTTTCTGAGAACATTAGTACAAGTTATGCCTTTGAACCAGTAACACAAAAATACATGAGACTTTTTTTTTTTTTTTAATGAAGCAGTTTCAGCACACAGTTCTTCATAAAACCACTACAGGTCTTACAGTATACTGTGAGAGACCTTTACTCATGTACCAGTGTCATCATAGTTAACTGAAAATAGAAAAAAGATCTAAAGATAGGTGTGAAAAAATCCCCAAAACGGAAAAATGCCCCTCCAAAAAGTACAGACTTGCAAGACTTATGACAGATGCACATTCTTTTATTCTGCATGATGCAGCACCTGCTCCACATCCAGGTGTAAAAAGTTTTAGATAATGAAATAAAAAAATAAAAAGACTAAATTTAACTGAAACATTATTGTGTACTTGCAAATCTATCAAGAGTAAAATAGAAATATACAGGAAATAGTTTGTTTTTTAGTTTGTCAATTTTTGCATATTTGTCAACACAAAAGCATGGGGAGGCATTGGTTGACCATGTTATTGAGATTGTGATATTTACATGACTGTGAGTCACTTGCCTTTACTAATGCTGTGTTTGTATTGTAATACATATCCTGAATTTTTAAAAAATCTTGCTGCTGACAAATGCCCTACATAATATAATTAAAAAACTAGAAGTAATACTAAGCTAATAAAAAACAAAAATTTGACATTTTAAAAAACATTACTTAAAAGAGCAGCCACAGTCTGAAAACTAACTAAAACTAAAATAAACTTAACACAAAAACTAAACCAAAATGAAAAAAACAGAACTATAAGTGGTCTGGTGTACACATACTAGGACCATAAACAATGTTCACTTAAACTGCTGTCTCTCAGGCCTCTTGAATCCATCCTGCGCTCTCCGGCCAGTTCAGAGCTGAATGATGGCCTACAGTTATTTATTGAATGGTATCTGTGCTAAAGTGCTCCACTGTGGACTTGATGAAAGATTATTGATGTTGATTCCTCTCCCTACCACTGTCAGTCCCACGTCGCCTTCGGCAGGATGGTTCTTCATTGTCTAAAAAATCCGATCTTATCCCGCAGCAGCATCTCCATTAGTTTTCACTGTCAAACAATAAATCTCATTTGCAGCAAAGCTAATCTTCAGACAAAAATCAGCAGTTGTAAATAACATATATGGCCACTGGTTATTGAGATGCTGATGATTGTGTTGCTGATAGAACAATGTAGCCTCATGGGGTAAATGCTTCAAAATTATTTTTGCTTTATCACGAATGATGAATTATAACCAACTTAATGGGATGTAGTTCTTTTCTTTATTTCTCCCAGCATCATAAATCCTGACCTGACTCTCTGTCTGCGTGTGCTCCTCTTAACTTGAGCTGAGCACATGTGAGAGGATTTTAATTGTGTCACATCAGTGACATGTAGCAGCTTTGTGATGGCACCCAGGCAGGCAGTGTATGGCTGCCGACTCCCACTAAACATTAGTGACACCTAATCTAAACGATTCAGTAACTACCTGAATATCAGCTCAGTGTCTGATTGAATGTCTCCTGCAAGACTAGTTTTACCCTTTGCATTTTTGAGATTTAACTTGAAAGCGTTCATCCACAAGATTGGTTTAGCTTATGATGTTCAGGATCGAAAGAACACAATATATAGATTTGTCGAATGCAGAAGCGCACAGCAGCACTAAAGATTACTGGTCTATATCGGACTGATTGCAGGCATCATAATGGGAGGCATGTTTAGATCTATACATATATGTGTGTCACCTGCCTTTAGACCTTGTTGAAGAATGTGTGGCACCACTTTCTAATGAAAAAATAGAGGTATGCATGCACATATCCAACAAAAAAAGGGAAGGTGCTGAGTTGAAAGTGAGTAAAACTTGAGCTAATAAATGACTCGCACACTGCAGGGCTCCAATGTCCACTGTTTTAACTATTTAATGCACCAAGAGGGAGCAATAAATAGGGGACTTTGAAGTCCACCATGCACAATCGTGGCGCATTAAATAGTGGACACTGGTGCCCCTGCCGAGTGTAAGTCAGTATTTGTTCACCTCTTCCTAATAAGGCACCTTTTACAAATTAAGTTTTAATTAACCATTTGCTAATGCTTTTATGTCAGTTATAAGCCATTAATGGCAGGTGGAAAAAGTCCCTTGGCTATCCTCAGTCATTTCCATTTGGTAGAAATGCAGCCAAAAATGTTGCTCTTAAATACTTACTTTCTATAAAGCCATCAAGCCAGCAGTTATAAGGCTTTTCATCTTAAGTTGTAAGAGTTAATATTTTGTTAAAAGCTGATTTATTTGGGTCCAGATAGTCTGATGTTATGTGTAAAACAGCCAAAGTGATTTTTCACAACTTGGCAGGTTGTTTTTGTTAGGGGCCTATATCTGATCGCTAAATAATTTATGATTTATTTACCATTAAGAAAGCCATCTGTTACTGTTTAGAACCCATTTATTAAAACGTTATTTAAAAAGTGGAAGTCAGACCCAGCAAAGCTACTCTTACATCCATGCTAATAAATTTACGCGTCATGGCTGATATCTGCAGTCAGCATATTGGAGGGGAGTTGTTCTTTTAATTAGCACCTGGGAGTCGTCATGTTTTGCACGTCACCTCTAATTACTTGGCATGTTTGTGATAGAAAACACCGCAGACTATTTTGACGGATGCCACGGGGTAGGTCCGGTGGCTAACTTCGCCCTCATCTTCTGCTGACACACACACAACACACACGCTCACTGTGAAAGATACGCACAAACACAGACAGCAGTTCTCATTTGGGGGAGATGTCCTGGAGCGTGGACGGATGTGGACGGCTATCCCTCACTGACGCGGGCCTCTCACTGTCACCCTCTGTAGGCTCCGTGCCGCCCTCGGCCACAGGCAGGTAATAGCTCTGATGAGAGCCCTCCACTTTGTTTCAGAAATAATTTGCCACTCCTGCCGCCTGCAGGGGCTGCGCGGTAATAAAAATGAATCACTCCGCTAACCTCTCCAAACCTGGCCCCGCTGCCTCTTTTTAACCCCTTCTGCTCCGACGGTGGCATGTTGGCTGTTTGTCGTGTTTACAACATCGGTGCTGTGGCCATTAGATTCCTGGTCCAGGATCTGCCCACAGTGGCCTCTGTTCTGTATGTTAGTCCCCAAAACACAGCTAAGCTTCTGGGCCACTCACAGGTTAGGAGTGCTGGAATGCCAACTCTCAAAAGAGCTTTCAGAATAGCCGGCCTTGCCAGGAGCCCTGGTGGAGGAAGAGTAATTAATTAGGACAAATGAATGACTGGGTCTTCCCATGTCCTCCCTCTCTCTTTCTTTCTCTCTCTCTCTCTCTCTCTCCAAATGAAACCCACAGGTCAGTAATTAGCCCTGTGTGGGAGAAGTGGTACCACAGTCACTAATTGCCCACATGCCAACGGGTTTCCAGAGCCAGGTACACGTGGAGGAAGGACTGATTCATCACAACGCCATCTACTGAACTGTGCAGTTTAGCTGTAACATTATCAGCTTTACAAAATCTGTACAAAAAGCGCTCGTCTGCTGACATGGAAGAGAAAAGGATCCACGACCGTCCCTTTATGCGCTGAAGATTTTGCGATGCGTCCGTACGTGCAGCAGGCTGCATGCATAAGCAGGGCATGTGTTATTGTCCCCTCAGCTTTGTATGAGAGGCGAGGGTTCAGCAGGGGTTAACAGCATGAGCATTTAAGGGTGTTAGTCTTGCTGGCACAAAAACACAGCCACTCCATCACGAGCACACTGACAACCTCATTAATGTCACAATATATTCAACTCATCCCTCTGCCTGCCTACGGCACCCAGATGCTCTCCTATTGGCCTCTCTATAGAGCGCAGCACAACAACCTTTTGAATTCTGGTCATCTGTTCCGACCGCACTCTGGAAGCAAAAAGAAAAAAAGCGAGAGAAAAAAGTGGCATCTATTCCACTTGTAAAAATATTTGTCTTAATTCGTCCACAGCTGTTCCTCTCAGATTGGAGCATACCATGTCTACACTGTACCCGCTGCACCACAGGGGACCTTATTTAGCACTATAGCTGTGTCGTTTACTATGTTGCTCCTTCATTTCTCGCCCTTAGCAACCTTTGATGCTTTGGGGCCCAGCTCTCTGTCCCTGTTGTGTGCGCTTTTTTTTTTTTTTTTTTTCCATCTCTGTCGTTTCCCTCCGAGCCCCCTTTTCTGTCTTTCTGCTGCTGTCCCTCCTCGTCCTCACTCTCTGTCTCTTCCCTCCTCTCGGTTTGTGGAAGTGAAGCTGCTGGCTGCATGGGAATCGGTCCCATGCAAGTTGCCCACCCCCACTGTGAGGTCTGTTCAGGCTGGTCGAACCCCAAGACAACCCCCCCCTTCAACCCTCCAACACCATTTCTCCCATTCACTGCATCTATTTGATGTGTCCGCAGTGAATTTGGATCCTCGGGGAAGAGGAGGGGGAGCCTTGGAGGCTTTGATTGTTTAGGAGGACTCAGTGTGTGTTTGAAAGATGGTCGAGTGGTGGGACGGACATCCTCCTCTTCCTATGGACTGAAGCACCTTTATTGCAGGCAGTCAGATTGGTCATTCTGTGGGCTGCTCCTCCGCTGGCTCCGCCCCCCTGTCTCAGTTTCCCTTCCCTTCTTATAAATTCCCGTTCGCCTTTGTCTTTCAGGCTTGACTAATTATCCTTGTTTGTCCCTCTTTATTTGAATTCAGTCATGTGTTCTTGACTCCGTGGGCTGGGTTTAGGAGAATCATTCCGCCATTTGCCACTTAATTAAGTCAGGGTCAGGATCCATTGCTCAACAGAGAGCTGAAAGGACAGGGCTCTAATAGAATTAGAAAAGTGGCCTTTCTCTACTGTTAAGGCTGCCTTTATCTAGGTGGGCTCTGTGTAAGCAAATGAAAGGGGACACCAGCTCTGGACAGGAGCCCATTTCCACTTTAGACTCAGTAAGCATTTTGATGTTTGCTCAAGATTTCTTTCAAGTAAATTCAGTCATAGAGAGTAAGATGACGATTTTCAGCTGGGAGATGCAACTCGGAATGATGGAGGAAGTTTGTGGAGAAGAAAACATTGCTTGTTTTTAGTTGAAAGAGTCACAAGCATTTTTATTGGGAACTTCAGGCTCCCCTCTGTCCCCTAAGCAACAGAGAAATTTAGAACAAGTATGTGCTCAAGCAAGGGTGGGGAAAATGGTGTGTCTTGGTGCCCATGCCTGGATGTGTGTGTGTGTGTGTATACAAGTAACCATCAGTTCAATTTCCTAAATATCCCCCCATGCTGTGAAAATTCACTCTCCTTTCTCCCTCCTCCTCCCCTCCTTCTCCATCCTGGCGCTTTGACATGCTAAATCTGCTGATTTTATTTTTCTTCCTCCTGCGGTGAGGAAGTGTCCTTTTCAAGGGTCTCAGTTTCCCCCCTGACTGTCTAAACCCTACCTCTGTTTGGATTGTTTTTCTATTTCAAACAAAAGACAGAGGCGGGATTACCATTTCACTTCCTTTCACTCTCCGTCTTTCAAGTGGCAGCAGTTTAGGAATTTTTCAAAAAACCACGGCCTGGCAGCTTTTGCCTCTCTTTTTATTGAGAACTGTGGCTGAATATAGAGCTCAGCGTCAGCAGTGAGTGAGTGAGGCCTTTTCCTGCTGCAGGTCCTCTGGACTGATTTTGTAGCGGAGGGTAACAAAGTGTCCTCAGGGCTCTTTTCTGAGATGTTGACGTCTTCTTAATGGCTCTCCTCAGCCTTTTTGTTTCACATGTTGGCGCTAACTTTCTGCCTCATTTAGCTCATATCAATTCACCAGGCTGTACAGATTCAGCATCTCATTCATGCTCTAGCTCTCCGAAACAAACTTTGGACAACAGCTCTCGGTGATTGTTTTTAACCATGCTCAGACAGCGGATTTTTTTGCCTTTAGGATTACAGTTCCTTGTAGAGTTTCCAGACATACTTTATCCTATTTGGGAGTAAAAAAAACATGTTTTAAAAGAATCCGCCGGAAATAAAAAGGGAGGCCTGGACAGCCCCTTCCTGTTCTGAGCAGTTCACTGCCTCTCAGGCCAATTGATTTGCTAACAGGCTTGTCCACACATAATGACTTAGTAGGGATTGATGGAGGTCTTACACCATAAAACTCTGAGCCACTACAATTGCCTGCCATTAAGGCTGTATTGTTGCTCACATAATACCCTCGTCCTTAAGAAAAGATTTTCTTATGGTTTCGCTGTGCAAAGGACTTTCTCCTCTACATTTTCTTTGGGGTCAAAACAGAAACAAACCCATGTGCCTATATACGCAGTAGCTCTAAGACTGTTTTAAGATGGGTTTAAGCTGCTTTATGAGCTTCTGGTGGTGCTTTCTAGTTAATCAATCTGTGCTCGGCTTCTGATGAAGGCATGTTCCTCTTCCATCACATCCTTAACTCTTGTAGTTTGGGCTGAAGCCAGGCTCCTCTATGCAAGACAGACTGCTCCATGAAGTGAGGCTGGCAGCTGACATACGAGCCTGAAAATGGGTGCTGTCTGTGGTGAGCTGGCAGCCTTGACACAGAGCTGCTAAGGTCATAATAAAGGAGAGTGATGAACATTATGCTGGTTACTATTGTTAAAATCACTGCTGTACATTAAATTTGGCTATTTAGGTAGATAGTTAGGGTCGGTTAATGTTTATAACATTTTCTCATCTCAAGGTGATTTGCCATACAGATAGTTTGTGGCTTTAATAAGCAGGTTTAAGTAAACCAGATATCTGTAAGTTATCTACAGTAACCAGGGTATTGTTTCAGGGAAAAGATGTTGCTGTTTTGTTTTTTTGTTTGTTTGTTTGTTTGTTTCTTTTTTAAGATAAGGCTGGCCAAAAAAAAAATGCCATTGTCAACAAAGCCCAAGTAAACACTAAAAAGAAACATGAATTAATTCTAGTAACAAGTATTGATAACACTATCTATGAAACCTGTCTCTATAATGCATAATAACTCATTATGAACATCACATTATAACACATTATGAACACAATTATAATGCATTATATGTGGTTATGGCTATGGTTAGGGTTAACCCTAACCTCATAATGCTTTATAGCTGGATGCTTTAAGTGTTACTCAAGCACTGTCTGTGCTATGCAAATATAAACACATCGGTGAGCCATACTGTTGCAATGAGTTTCATGTCCCTTCATTCTGCACAATCCATATTCAGATGTGTAAATACGACTGTTATTTGGTCATTTGTTTGATTACATTATCGCAAACATTACAACAGTGTTCAAACTCAGAAATCTATAGTTTTATTCAAGGCAGTGCTGCAATTTATTTTGTCACCTATAGATAACGTTTAGTTAACACTAGTCAAGTTGTTTATGAATATTTCTGCCTGAGACACTCAGATTTTCATTTTCTGTAGTGACTAAGAAATCTCATGATTTCTTGCAACTTCATCTTCAAACTACATCTTTTGCTCTCATTGTTGTTGTAGAGAAACCTCCAGTAATAGAAACAATTGTGCCTTAAAGTTCAACTTGCATGCATGAGCAATAAATGTGTATTCATCCACAGCTGAAAATAGTTCCCAACAAATGCACCATTTCCCCCTCGTTTCGTGTTGTGGTAAAAACTATATTGCGAAGATGTTACAGGAAATCACTAAACTTTTAAAAAAATAATAAACTGTACTTTTTTTGGCTGTAAAATATAAGTAGGTTAATAGGACCAAAGACAAGGTAAGAAGGCAAATAGAAAGTATTAAGAAAAGGATAAACACATTGTTGGTTTTTGTTTTTTAATGGCATCGTTGACAACAAACAGAATAGATAAAAACATTAGCTTCATCATTTAAAAGTCAGTTTACAAACCAAATGTGTCAGATACTATTTTTGTAATTTGGATGAATTAACCCTTTAACTTATGATATAATATACAACATAAATATACAACATATAATGTTTTTGTTGTTCATCTGAAACGTTGATTTTGGTAATTAAGTTGTACTGTTTGAGTTTGTGGTCACTGTGATTATGATGAAATAGAATTGAAGTGAATCAGATTGTTAGTTCCTACTTGCTGCTAAGCCGCGGCCCGCTGATAAAAAGTCCCACGAGAGCCTTGTCACTCCAGTCGGCGTCGCCTCTTCAACTTATCCGCAAAAACCTCCTCCTTTCTGTCACTCACCCACAAATCCAAACAACAGCCTCTTTCTGCTCCCCTTATCACACCGGCTGACAGGGGTCACGGGGTTTGTGCCACACTGGGCATGCTCAGTCATTCACATATTGATATTGATTTTTTTTTTCTTTCTTATTTGGACAGTTTGTATGTGGCCAGAGAATGAAAAGGGGGGTCAAGATGGAGAGAAATAGATAGAATTCTGCTTGGCGATAGAGGATGGAGCCTTCACGTAGGCTCTATTCTCTGCTACAGGCTGGAGTGATGGAGCCCCGCATCCCACCGTCCCTCTCTGGCTGCCATTCAGCCCCATCGATCTGACTCAGGGCCCAGCCACCCCAAGGGAGACTGGGGCTCAGACACACACTGCCTCTTTTGTGGAGGGGATCCACCAGTTCAGACTGACAGCCGACCGCGCTGATAAAAATAC
>JAQFJA010000004.1:15648018-15668697 GCA_029874485.1 Naso brachycentron
ATTACATGTTACTTACAAAGTAACGTTTAATACAAAATACAAAGTAATTACATTACTTTGTCATAAGTATTTGATAACTACATTCAGCTGATACATATATATATATATATGTATATATATGATAGACTGATTGCTTTATTTTCGTGTCATGCACACAAAGTGCCCAACCCTCATGGGTTTATTAACACCAAACTTCCAGTTGCCCTACTCAAATTTCATTTCATTACAAAGACAAAAAAGTAATTTACAGCTTGATTCCTTCTTTTTTTTCAGGCTTGAAAAAGGAAATTTGCTACTAAAAAGGTTCCTTTCCTAAAACACAAGTCAAGTTTTTCATATTCATCCGACCAAAAGAAATCATCATATATTCATGACATTTTAGTGAAAAGTATTTCCCTGAGGACGTCATAAACAGGGCAACAAAACAAGAAATGAACCTCATTTTCAGTCTCACCTAGGTCATAAACAAACAGTGTCTATCCTCCTCTGGAGTGTCACTGAACTTACTGGTCTCCAGAGCTAGTGGTAGCGTACCTGAATGTAACTGTGCACATAGTGATCTTTGTCCTTTGTTTAGATGATATCGGCTGATATATTAAAATTTTCTCGCTTCCTAATATTGGTATCGACATTCAGGCCTCTTTTCTAAAAAGGGAGAAGAGTAGTCAAGGGAGAAGTACGGGCATTTTTCTCCACAGTCGCTATACGCTCATAAGTATCAAACCATATCTAAAAATAAATGTACAATGCCAAGGAAAGAAGTGGGCTGTAAGTGGAAAAAAAGTAATTAAATTGGAGGCTTTGCATTGGAGCTCAGTAATGTTCTGCTAGTTTAGTTTGAGTGAAGTACCTCCTGAAATTTGCTCTCCTCAAGTATACTATGTATACCTGCCTGCCACCTCTGGGCAAACAGATTTACTGTTAACCTGCCTGAAAATAGCCAGATAAATGTATAAAAATCTGTCTCCAGAGTTGAGCCTGCAGCCAATCATGTTGCAATCTTTCATGTCATTTATGCTAATAACTGCTCACAGGGGACTTCTGTTCCCTCACGTTTGCCTTTAAGGCAGAACCTCCATCCAGACAGTGTCCAGCAGTTTTTTAACCAGTAACTTTAATGGAAGAAGATAAAATGACACGCACAAAGGTTAAACACTCATAGCAAGCCAATACAATACCAAGATGATACTGTACCCCCTTACCAAGACACAAGTACAGACAACATGTGAACAGTAAGGAATAAATGAGAGGCCATGAGTGTAATTGTTTGATCGGCTCATTTTGTCAAATCTTCTGATTAATCATCTTGTGATCTTAGAAGTTACTCAGAAGTCCAAAGCTTTGCACGACATTCTGTCCCACCAAATTGTGTATTTAACGCAGACATAAAACAGCAAATCTGCATTATTTAAATGACAATTGCTGGAGTGTGACAAGCTGTTTGATAGTTAAATCCACAGGAGCAAGACACTTTTTTTTATCTTAGCCAACATCAGCAGTCTCATTTTAACAACATGACAAAAATTTGATTGCTTTTTCGGTGTCATCTCAGGATGGCTGAAAGTATCCAACTTGACTGCAGCTTTTGTCATTTCCTACAAACTGGTGTGGCCACTCTTATTTGCATTCCAGGCAGCGTGTCTGAATGAGTCTAATCTCTGTCAGAGATTGCCTGATGCCACCACTCACATTTGACATCAGCAGATAATATCACTGGTTATTACAGTCTACCGCTGCGACCAAACGACAGGTCCTCTTTAGTATTCCTAAAATATCCCTATAGGGACTGATGATGTAGTAATGAAAAGTAAGTTTATAGAGACAAAAAGCAATGCCTGACAAGAATTGTTATATGTTTGGTGATGTTACTTTTTTGTAGTCTTGTGAATTTTCATTAGTGAGTGAAAAGACAGTTTTGGTTATGCAGAGATTATTTAGATCACAAAAAAGAAGCTTTTTATTCTTCTGTCATCAGTAAAAAATAATACAAAATATTACAGTCTCTGGCCTCTTCATTCCTCCGTTCTCTGTTGTTGCTGTGACAGGTTTTACTTTTCCTTACTTGCTTCAGACTTCATGTCAGAAATTGACGTGGGTGGTATAGGCAACGCTGATAATGTACTCATTATCACAGCAGTCACAATTAGTGCAATAGCAGGAGTCTCACTATCAGAATGTAATGTAATATAAAATAGTCAAAACATTTAGGAAAAAGTCAAACTTATGAATAGCTGCTTGTCAATCAATAAATCATATGCTGTGGATATAGGTAAAGGGCATTGGTAGGAATTTCCAGTAATTTATATTTCGTTCACAAATCACATCTTTTTCATTGCTTTTTATTTGGCTACAATTAGCAGATGAAACTTTGTCTTTTTGTTTTTTGTCAGCCATTGTTGTATCAGTCTGCCAGATGTCAAAAAGCCCACTTTTTGTTATATTGCTACGTCTACCTAGGCTTGTGTGAAATCTTAGATTTAAGGTTATATAGCCAGTAACTTCATGCTCTTTCTGTCTGTTTTAGTAGATGTAAAAATGTTAACTACACTTTCCAGGGTCAGAGTAAACTTTCCTATCTGCGGGCATGTGTGTGGTAAATTCACCACAAGGTCCAAATTTCTTGTTTTCTCCAGCTAGTTTACTTGTTTTGGGTGTACTGTTTAAGGTGGTGGGTTTAATAAACTTGATAACTTAGTGCATTTGTCTCAAAGTGTCTTGTCCTCCCTCCTTCCTCCAAATATGCCTCTTACAGGGGATTCTCCTGGTGACTAATTAAAGTCAGAGCCATCAACCCTCCCTCGTGTGACCCCAGTATGACCCTGCTTCTTTTAGCCTGGACCAAATCACACCAAGTATTTTCCCAAAAATAAACTGCTAAAACTTAATCAGGTCACTTTTTTTTTGTTTTTGTTTTTCATGATCCAAAAACAAAGTCCAAAGTCCGAGGACAGAAGTTATTGCATGTTAGCCAAAAAAATCAACCCTAATGAGTTAATTTTTTTATTACATAAATAAACAGATATATGAATAAGCTGACTTGACGTGTTGACAAAGATTGGACTATTATTGCCCTGAAGAAGACAATCTGAGTGACAAATAAAGGTTTTAAATATAACTTTTCTTTGTGCTGTGTTTGTCTGTTCAGACAGACCAACCCACTGTCAATGCATCTGTTGCTAGCTCGTATACAGCTTCAGCTAACATCTGCACACATTACATTTGCTAATTTGGGCGACTAAACATGCAATGCACAAATGGTAAGGTGTTAAATTCTGAAATGACATGAAGCATTAAAGTTGCTTTGCTGCCTGCCATAATACAGTGTAATAATGTAAAACAGCTCATAAATTCCAGCTTAATCATTTCTGTGTGATTTTGCCATTCCGTGATATTTATTGATTTAAGAAATATGTTTTTATTAATATCTCACTATGATATCAACGCTATCCCCAGTCCTACTTTACATGATAAAAGTAACCTTGATTGAGAAATATTAAACTGAGCATAATTAAAGTCTTTTAAACATCAAGGGAGAATTTAACATGTATTTCTCCAAGAATTAGAAAGTAAAATGTGTACCAGGGCTCCACATGAGGAAGATCAGCTTGTCAGAGCTGCAGTTTAAAGCTCAAAGATATGCGCTGGTCCATTACCTCCCTTATATTTGCCAATAAAAAAGGAGCACATGACTCATCAATTCTCTCGAGACTGTAAATGTTATGAATTTGCGATCATTGTGACCTCAGGAAAAGTAATATCTGATGAAATTATTTGTACAAATATGCATCATCATTGTGGAAGGCACTATCATTTATACTGTAAGTAAAGGTTAATCTAGTTTAATTTACGTTCATGACTTGCTAATGTAGAACAACAGACTGAAGATGATGTTTCCTTTGCAAGACAGACACTTCTGTATTTGGGGGGTGTTTCTTGGGCACAATAAGCATTTTGCACTTTCTATTTGCATGAGTGCTTTTTCCATTAAACTACAGAAACACAATGAGGAAGCACAGATGAATATGTCTCGCAGTAAATCGATTCTGCCTCCTACATGTTCAGCATTGTTATTAATTCCGATCAAATTTTGCCCCGAGCTCAAAAACACGCGGCTCCTTTAGTTCCTTACATTTTAGTTTATTGAACCACTAATCACACAGACAGAGTTGTGCTAGAAATAATTTCACCTGTCATTATCTTGATTGTGACCTGTGCTGCACCATCATGAATAGGGCTGCAGTCCTTAACTCATTTACATTAATGG
Organism: Naso brachycentron; assembly: GCA_029874485.1. NCBI lineage: Eukaryota > Metazoa > Chordata > Actinopteri > Acanthuriformes > Acanthuridae > Naso > Naso brachycentron. Next base: position 15,652,283 of record JAQFJA010000004.1, read on the forward strand.
GCTGTGGTGGTTCATTTATCTTCACTGAGGCTGAATTACTTTACACAAGGGCCAGACTGTCAACATGTCCTTCTGTTAGTGTACAAGCTCAGTTTATGAGAGAAAGAGGCACTGCTCCATTTTATAGGAAGTAAAATGTTGACACTCACACTCACACATAATTTTCAACTTTTCAAAAAGATTCTGAGAATCTTCTACTAGGGCCTGATGGATATATCAGTTTGCCGATATTATTGGTTGATAGTGGTCCCTTGGTGTTTATGTGTCCTGATATGTGTTGACCATAAAATTGTTTAAAAATTGTTCAAGGCCAAAAAAATGAAAATAAAAATGCATGGACTAGTAATCCGAAAAGGTGTTAACTACGTTTTTTTTTTTTGTCCAGCTGAGGGGGGTCCATTATTTAGTAACTAATAAGTGTTTACAGTTCAGTGCACTGATGTTTGGAATAAAGTTTGTTAAAATGTAAGCTATTTTGCCTCCATTACATATCTTTGTCACAAGTAGCATACTATAAGTCGCACTGGTAAATAAAATGCTGCCTATTTTTGGGTGTCTCCCAGAGGGGGAAAAAAAAAAGATTTTCTGTAGCTCGTTATTTATAAAAATGTGAATGTGGTTTCAGTTATTGTCATTTGAAACACATTCAGAAACTCACCAAAATTAAACTGTCTTGGCTTTCCGACTTGTTCGAGTGCAACATTTGCCTTTCTCACATCAAGAATAAACAACAATTTGTTTTACCAACTTGAAGCTGATCCAAACAATTTTCCATCGTGTACTGAAAAGTCCACAACGTGCAGATTTTGTGCAGCTGTGTAGCTCTTTCTAGTACCATCTGTTGTCTCCATGTCAAGTTTGCAATTCTTCTCGCTACAGGTACCACTACGTTAGTGAAGCTCAGCCCTAGGTAACATTAAGAGTTGTCACTGTAATGGTGGTGGCTGCGCTGGCAGACATGACGGCCCAAGTCCAAAACTTAAGCTCGATTACAGTGCCATCTTTTTGGTAAAATATCATAACACAGTAAAATACCCCTCTCTGAATTTTATCAGATATTATTTACAATATCAGCTGATATATCATATATGAAAATTTTCTTACTCACTAATATCGTAATCAGCATCGGCTCCTAAATTCCCATATTGTATAGCCCTATCTTTTACCCTCATGCTAAAAGTGTTTCATGTTGTTTGTCTACTTTTGCTTTGATATAAGATAACTCGCAGTCTTGGATCACTGTTCTTTAATGAAATTCATGTCACAGACATTGGTTTGTGCCTCTGAGCTTAACACTGGCTTCTTCTTTCCTCATTAAACCCACTTAGTTTGCTCTTGGTACACAACATGCTCTGTCATCATTTGCCCCTTTCGTTTTTTCTTTAACAACGGAAGCCAACACAGTTATGTTTCAAAATCCTGCTAAATCTACAAGATCCCTTTACTTCACATCAGAATGGCAGTATTATGTGCTTTTATTTTTATGCTCACAGCTTGTAAGTTATGTATTGTGTAGCATCATCAGTGCTGCCTCTCGAGCTGTCAGCTGATATATGTTGAGTAATACATAGTACAGTAGGTCAGTGGCCCTCAAACACTTCAGTACTTTGAAAAAATCCAATCTTACAGAAACCTGGCCAGAAATAGAGGCACTATCACATCAGGCTTTGCAAAAAGTTTATTTCTATATGCTGTTTAGGAGAGTACAGTTTTTTAACTGTAACTATGACTGCTTACAAGCTGACACCAGTGACTGGATTCCACAGTTATCATTGTTGTGACTTCTCTCTGAGAGAGAGAGAGATAGATAGATAGATATATAGATATGTAGATAGATAGATAATTCTGCTATCATAGCCTTTTTCTTTTTTATTTCAACCTCTTTACATCCTGAATACTCCAAGATTTCAAAGTATTTAGCCAGAAAGAAAGTCATTGCATTGACAAGGGAGTACGGTGTCTGCCCTTTGAAAAATCACTGGGTCATAATTATTCTCGTCTCCCCACATGGGTCCGGCTAAGGTCTTATTATGCACCAGTTAAACAGCTGATTTTCCAGACCATTAAATAAAACATCACTTCTGCTGCAATTCATGGAACTATTAAATGTTGACGACCGTTGATGAACAAAGAGTCCTATGTGATTGATTGTCAGGTTTTAGATAAGACATGCTAGCTAGAAATTAATGAAAAGAAAAGCAAATAGATCCATGTTTCCCATGTTCTGCAATGTGTTGTTCATGCTCCTGCGCCGATCCATACACATAGATGAAAAACACGTATTTAAAGCCTGTGTCATTAGATCTTGTCACTGAAACAGATGATAATCTACCTGTGTTAAACCTAAATCTTTGATTTTAAGCTGCTTAAACAGATCAAAGCTTGATGTGTTGGCTCATGATGAATCTGTTTTCTCTTTTTCGTGTAAACTGAAATAAAATCTAGACCCTTGCTACCTTGGGCCAGTCTGTTGCCATGGCATTCATCTGTGAGGCATGTTTCTAGCTGTTATCACCGATTGCATTACTCTACGTTCAGCACAATTACCCGACTCATCTAACCAGCTGTTAAGGCGCAACAGCGCTGTTCCTGCGGTTCACATGTGGAGCAGTGCCAACTTTAGCCCCACATACTGTATTGCCTTATGCTTTCTGGTTTGTTCCAAAGTGCATGCTTGTGCAGAGAACAGTGGCTCACCAACATTTGACCATGCTGACAGAAAAATTACATCTCATTACCCTGCTGTGATCAATATATTGGGTCAGTGAACATTACAATATACTGAAGGTTGCACTCCCCACTCAAAAGAATCAATATGCGAGCATGAGCACATATTGATTTTTTTCTGGAATATTTTAAGAGGAAAAACTCATCAGAAAAAATTATCCTAAATGGTTATTCAGCTTAAAAATGATTTCAGTAATCTTTTCTTAATTTTTATGTATCACCATTATAAATTAACATTATGCCCTACAGTTTTAAAGTAAAGTTCCCTTATTGCACTCATTAGTGCTTTGAAACAACCCCCCGCCCCCTCGTCATTACCAGCTGTATGTGCGTTTCTTGACCAGCTGTTGGATTTGGAGTTGATGGGCTTTGGTTAAAAACTAAAGAGTCGATAACTTTGCAAAAACAACCAAATATCACACAAGCGCAAAAACACAAGACTTAGAAGGCAGTTTATATCATTTACAGGTAAAACAACAAGAAGCTCAACTCTGCATCTGTGTTGCAGCTTTTTTTTTTTTTTGCAAAGTTCTCATCGGCGACTCTCATTGGATATCTTTCTCAGTTACTCTCTTCTTCTCTTTTTAGCTTCCTTCGTTAACTTCCTCTTCAGAGTCCTCACCCCTGCCATGATGTCAGTATTGAGATTATTGTGCTACACGTTGGTTACAGCATTATGACTTCTTTAAAAAATCTAGAGCATGGCAGAAATATAGAGAAGATGATGATAATACCTAACCTGACAAGCCAGATGCAGAAACAGCCAGATGCAGAAACAGTTTGGAACTGAGCAAACACTTTGAAAAAATACTTGGTAGGTGATTGGATGAACCATCTGTCTGTTCCTGTCTATTGCAGACTGACCTTGACCAATCAGATCAACATATCACATACCAGCGGAGCCACGTGGCAAACCAAATTCTTACTGAAGTCAGTCGAGCAAAAACATTATTTCCATCCAGAAAAGCCTTCAGTGTCGTTCTTTGCTCTTGTTTCATTGAAGAAATATTCTCCAGCTCTGATAGAACTGATGCTGTAGCAGCATCTATACTCAGCTGTTCAGGAACCGCCGCCATTTTTCGGCCACTTCAAATCACGCCTGTAGCTGCCAGGAAACGCTCCTTGGGAGATGCTGATTGGCCCGCACCAATTTGGTGCTTGCTCAGACTCGTAACATGGAGCCTGGCCGAAGTGACAGCAGAGTGCTACAGAAATGATGAGCTCCATGACCAAGAAGTGTTTTACCAGGCTAGATGGTGCTTGCTTACAAAATTAACAATGTAATAATTTCCATTTCTATATCGTTTGTGATATTCAGTCAGGTGTTTTTTTTTTTGTTTTTTGCTGGTTTTCATTGTACACACAACCTTGCACAGACAGTTTCCTCTTGCATGTCTTAATGTGTTAAACCCAATGTTAAAATCTGTAAACTCAAATAGGTGCAAAAATCTTCCGATAAACCAGATTTCAGTCAGAGACCTTCTTCAAGGCAAGAACAAGACTTTATTAGCCTTAAAGTTGCAGTAGGTAACTTTGGGGTACTTTCTATGTTCTACTCAGAAAAAATATCATAATACCCATAGACAGCTATTAGTAAGTGATGTGGTCTGAGAGTATCGCACAAGTTCTGTGTTCTTCCATGCCACTGTATTCAGGATTGGTAAAAATTTGCCCTGTCAGTGACACTCTCTGTACTCTTTGTTTTAATTCGCTTGTCTACACTGTGCTTCCTAGCAACAGGTGACATCAGTACAAGCTGATAAGCTGACGTGCCTTACGCTCTGACTCGCCTCTGCCGACAACAGTGTCTGCTAGCGACACCAGCAAGTGTCAGTGAGCTCAAGTTCAAGCCGAGAGGACCAGTTTACTCTGCTGCAACTTTCCCTATAGCTGCTTCATCTCGGTTCAAACTGGACTTAAAAGAGAGAGCGACAACAAAGAAAAAGAGAGCCGGCGCAAACGGCCGCAGTGAAGTTGCTTCCCGAGGAGTATCACGCTATAGTGAAACATTAGCTTGCTATCTCGTTAGCAGAAGTTACCCACTGCAACAGAACACTTGTGTCAATCAGTTGCACTTGAGTGGCTAGATATCAAGGGAATTGTATTCCTGGTCTATGAACTACAAGTTAAGGCACGGCGACTATAGAGACAGTCAAGAAGCACAAAGAACATCAAATTAACAAAATCTGTAATATATGGAAAATGATGTCATAATGAATTAAACTGGCATTATGCATTCACAGTAGTGCAACTGAATTATGCCTTAGTTTACTTTTTCTTGTTTTTTCAAAAAAGTAAAAGCCTTATGCAGTTTTGTTCACATTTTTTTTACAGTGGGCAGTGTAATAACATACACTGTTGCTGTTTAAGGTTTCCTTTTTACTCTTGTTTGGTCATTGATCCACAATTTGACTACTGTAACAAGTACCGGTTTATTGTCCCTTCCTGACATCCTTTGTGTTTTGAGCTTGATGCTTGTTATTACTATGCACTCCCCTGTGACTCATTATGGCTGTGAAACTGGAGGGTATAAAATAATGGTTTCACTGGGGACGTGATTCTCGCCCATAAATGCATTTTTGGAAGGTAAAGCTTCCACCGCTGTGTGTGTTCACTTGTTTTGTTTTTTTTTGTTTTTTTTAAGGTGCTGGGCTGTGTCAGCATGGATACTGAAATGCCAAGTTTGCAATCACAGTCACACCCTTCGAAAGTGTTAAATTGACTGTTGTCATGGATATCCAAATGTGACTCGGGCCGAGCTCAGAGTTTTATGTAATTCAGAATGACAGCGGCTCTTATTTATTAATGGCTTTGATTGGAAGCCTCCATGCCACCTGTGGATTTTAATGGAGGGCAATGGAAAGTGGGCTTTGTGTTATTGCCGACCACAGCCAGAAATGCAGGTGTTGTGAATGTGCTCTCTCAGCCTGCACTCCTGCTAAAATTGAGAAAGCACCATGAATCAGACAGCATCTGCATCTCCACCATGCCAATCTTTAGATTTGCAGTGGTTTCAACAATAGCACACTAAAAAGGGACCAAAGCTCCCTCTAAGTGAGCTGGAGGGGTTATGGAGAGGGCACTGACAGAGCTGCAAACCTGCAAGAGATAGTAAAACACAATCACACAGTTAGCACAGCAGCACTGAGTTCTGGCACTATATTGTTATCCGTAATTGTAATGACCTTACCTGAAATGTGTTGTTCTGATACGTGCGAGGAGGAGTGGTGACTCATCTAGTTTGCATTTTCTGTAACTGCGCTTATCTCAAAGTGTCTCTCCTCTGCAGCACAGTTCGTACCTTCCTGTCTCCCGTGTCTGCCTCTGTATCTGAGGATTAGAACATCTTTGCTGCCGATTCCAACTTTCCACCATAACAACACAATCCACAGCAGTGACTGTTTTGATCAGAAAATGTTAATGTCTTGGTGAGATGTCAGCAGAACGAACAGAACAACAACAACATCTGAAGTGCATATTTAAATTCTATTAATATTAATGTTATGCATTTCATTTTCTACCTTAAAAAATCACCTTATGTTCTGTATGTATTCTGTTTGTTTTTTAACTGATTTAAAAATAGACCCCTCTCCAATCCTTTGGCTGTAAATATGCCTTTAAAAGCTTTGTTTTGAATATTTCTCGCATGAAACAGTATTGAGTGTAAATACAGGATTTACTATAAAAATGGAGCAGTGCACTTACAGTATCCTCTTTGCATTTAACAAATGCAGCAGCCAGATAATTTATGTACCCTGACAGCCAAGGGAATCTCTCTTTCTCTCTTACTCTGTCCTGATGTGTTCCTCATCCCCTCCTTGTTTCATCTCCATCTTCCTCTCTGTCTGTGCCTCTTGCTCTCATATCTGCCGATAAAGTCTTTTAGAGTCCCTGCATATGACAGCCACAGGGGAACATTCCTTTTTGAAGACACTGCACACTGAACACTTAAAACAGTAATTGTTATTAAGAAACTGCTGCTTCGGTAGATGAACTAGCTCTCCCTAATGGTTGGTTTTAGGCTACATGTTCCCCAGATGTAGTCTTCTGATAATGCTGCAGTTGCTGAGATTCTTGAGAACCTTTGTTTACTCTACAAGCCCGACTATGAGGGTTCATTCAGATCACGTTAAAATGTTCTTGCACAGACATGAGGGTTTCCATACGTCAGTGTTGCGCCAATGCACAGAGCCCAAGGAGATGTGTTTCTCTTCAGTGGGTCGTGGGAAGAATCTCTGAAGACAAGTCAATGTCTCACTCACTCTGCTTAGTCAGGCCCAACACGCCGAAGGCAGATCACTGTCTGCCTGCATATAAATTAAAGCAGATAGCCATGTCCATGCTTTATTATCTGTTCTGCTGCCGACTGCTGTTTCAAACTTCTCACTGAGAGGTGGTGCTTATATCACAGAGGCTAATGACGGGAGCGGTGACCTCATTCGCATGCCTCAAGCTGAGGAGAAGTAACGACCACCATCATGAATTTATGGGATGCGCTGCAAATGACTAATCAGTGATTCATTGCCGGTCTGTTTTTGCCGTGCTGTCATTACCATTCCGAAGCAACACCTTTGTTTACCACCGGCACATAAGGCAGGCATTGTACATGTGTGTGCGCCACATTTTGAACAGATTAAACAAAATGTGACTCACAGCATGGATCTTACCAAAGGCTCTGTTTGATAACCAGGTTATTTTTTGGTGTTTTCTCCAGCTGGGGCTGATTGCTGGCTTAGTCATGTTGTAATTGGCACTTAGACACCAGCATCCTGCGAACGGTGTGGCCCATATGTGTTTCGGTGATGACACATTTTTGTTTGTTTTTCTGTGTTTCAGTCTATTGAATTTAAAATAAAACAGTAACTGCAAGTTTAAGGTTCTGACTGTTTGACCATAAGATTATTTAAGGTGTTCACATCCATTTAGAGTGAAAAGTGTAGAACTAGTTGAGTTTTTGTGTGCAGTGCTGTAATTTTAGGAAAGTGCAGCCTGGCACCTGTTCAGGTGGGATAATTTAACAGGTTATTCTTCTTGGTCCGTAGAGTTTTGTTACATCACATTAGTTAAACAGGGAAAATGTGTGTTAGCGAAAAGGTCAATTACACCCAAAAGTCGTCACGTGCACCCCAAAGTCATTGCTGGATCCCAAATTCAATGAGAGGGACTTTCATTATGAAATAAATCTTGTGTGTGTGTGTGTGTGTTTGTGTGGATGGGGGGGTTATCTGGCAGGACCTGCACAACCATTTGATCTGACAGTTCTTACATACAAAGAAGTAATTCAAAAAGGCAAAAAGTTGCTCAAGACAGCAATCGAGCGTGTCATGAACATAGAAGTTACTTGTCATTGATAATGCCCATCATGGTGACTATCAAGAAAAGAAAAGTACTTGAAAAATGTTACACTTTCAAAGAGAAATAAACAAACTTTTTGTTGAAGTAAAAGACAAGCAAATGGACCTATTTTGTGGGGAGCAACTGCAGTCATAAAAAAAGGCCAATCTAGAGAATATATATATAGAGAGAGAGAGAAATTTGAACACCAGGAACTGAACATGTTCACGTGATTCTTAATGTGGTACTACCTGATGTGCCTGAAAACCTTCAACATGAAAGCACGGAACTGCAAAGTAATAAAGAACTCAGAGCTACATGCAACAACCTCTCAAGTTTTGCACACTCTTGGTATGTTCTGAGAGATTTATCATTCTGAGGATAAATGCACTGATGTTTGGGACAACCCTCTTCTGTGCGCAGTTCTTTCCAGACCAGCAGCAGCATCATCACTACCATCTGACATCAGACGCCTTGAGAGAAGCTGTTTCAGTCATGGCAGTAGAGCTTAGTGTGATATGTGTTCAATAATTTAGTGCGGCCCTTGAAGGATGTCTAGCTTGCTTTAGATCTAACTAAGAACCTCGTCAGACTTCTGATAGAGGTCTGAACTCATCTGTTGCACAAAGCTGTTGAATTCTTGGCTATCTGAAGCAGAACTAATTTTCCATGAATTCTGAGTAAATTAAGTATTTTTAAAAAAAAGACAACAACTAAATAACACAGCTGACCAATCAACTGCATCAAGATGCTCAGCTCCTTTTGCTCCAGCAGAAAGTCTTTGCCATCTGTGAGAAATTAACAGTTATACAAACATTTTACTGGGAAAACTCAGCAAAGTATTTCACAAAAAACTTAACGGCATGAAAAGGCCTGTAGCTGTCGTTTCCTAATGTACCTCTGGGCTCAGGATAGTTTACTTTGTTAAATGAATATGTCCTCACAAGTGTATATTTTCAACATATACAGCAATTGGTCATGCTATAGTTTTAACACTTTACTCTGCAAGTTATCAGTAAATATTGAGTTGTATGTAAGCAGTGTGTCAGTTTAATATTTCATGGCTATTTACTAAAGAAATCAACAATATGACACAAAATATTGATTTAAATATTATTTTATTGATTGAAAATGATTATATTTCTTCCACTACAAAAATAGTCCCTTCAATTCCACAGTTGGGACAGCGTGCATAGCAATGTATTGTTAACGTTAGCTGTTTTCTGTTTTGAATTTCGACCGTGGCTGGAAAACAGGGCCAATATTGTTGCTGCTACACTTTACCAACAGTTGTCAAACAGAACATGGGCGACTCCACTTTGGTCTTGAGAAGCTGTGGTCTTAATTTACAAACAACTTAAGTTTAACGAAACAGCTGTTAAACTGCTTAACTAACTGCTAACTGCCTGCCCTTTTACAGCCGCTCCACACTTACAAAACTCACTGCTGCCTCACTTTCATTTCTGCAGCACTCTTTTAAAGCAGCCAAGCCGCTCTTGCAACAGTCGGCCACAAGCTCTATCCACAAAGAATAAACTCCCAAACCAGCGAACGTGCCTGAAACTGTGACACTGATGAATGCATTGAAAACATGCTATCCTCAGCCTGTCGCATCACCTTTTCACAAAGCACAGTGAACGGATGATAGGCACACAGACACTGGACTTCTTTGGATTGATATGACAGGACATGAACCTCTGTAGCTTGAGGATGAGCCGGGTCTGAATGGCATCTCTAACAACAGTCTGTTTTTCATAGCAATGGTCTGTTATACTGATATAACAGGCCTTCGAATGCCGTGATTGACCAATCAGAGAGGAGCATTCAACAAAGCCGTGTAATAACGTTCAATGATGCTCTTTCAACAGACATGCAACATGCATTCAGCTAACTGCTGGTTGACTATAAGGCGCATTTTAATTGGTCTACAGATTTGAAAAGGGTCCAGCTGAAGAATCAGAAGACACATTACCAAAAACCACTTCACTTCAGTGCAAGACACGCCCCCTGATTTCTTGTCCTAACCATAACCAAGTAGTCTTGATGCCTAAACCAAACCATTTTGTTTTATGAAAATGGCTAAAATGTGTGTCACATATAATTATTACATGAAGGTGTTTTGTTGACAGGCTTTAGACTTTTTACTGCTCTTACCTGTTTTCCACCTTACTTGAATAGTCCCAACATGTCTGCAAATGACTAATGTCAAATACCTACAAATAGTCTGTTGATAGGTTATAGACTTTCTACTGTTCTCAATTGTTTTTTCACATAATTTGGATAGTCATTACACATGTCTGCAAATGCTTAGTGACAAATGTCTACGAATAGTCTGTTGATAGTCAACTATAGATTGCTATCATGCTCTTTATCATATGTTGACATCACACTGTTGACTTTAAAATGACGATAGTTGATAATCAACTTAGAAGTTGTTAGCTGTCTATATACTGATCTATTGTATAGATAGTTGATTATTGGTTAATAACCCATAACAGACACTTTTGTTAAATATTAACTGACACACTGTTGACAAGTGACTGAATATGTACTGATAGTTTGTAGAGTGTCAACAGACAGACTATCAAAATAAAGTGTGACCTTTCAGAGAAACAAGCCTCTGAAGTACAGCAAAATGTGTCACTTTCCAAAAAGACTTTGCTGTTTTCTTCTAGATCATTCATTTGCATTCCTCTTGCCTCTCTAAAAAGCCTTTATTTACAGTGCAAGTGTTTTGTAACCTCTGTGCGTTCTGCAACAGCAATGTCTTATCTGCTCAATGCATTTTTGAGTCTGTGTCTGGGTTTGCTAATCTAAATTGCTAGTGGAGAACCTAATACAAGGGTTTAAGATGCAGAATAGAAAATCAGCCTTGGCTCTTTCATTATCCTAATGAACTCATTATGGGTTTGATAATTGTCCTCAGTTGGCACAACTGATCGGTAGCTGTTGGCAAGTGACATTTCACCACAAGTTTATTTTTTATATTTCAGTCAGCTTGTGTGTGCTGATAGAATAGATGGAAACACTGTTACATTCTGTGACTACAAAGCCATCATTATTAGCACAGTAATTTCTTATTTCCAAGCAATCTAATTGCTATGTTGTCATTGTAGATGCTGCTGTGATTACAGTTTCATAAGGGCTCATTTCATCTGTTAGATCATCTTCCATTTTCTTTCACATGAATTATTAAAACAGTTTAAAAAAAATAAATAACATGATGAAATTTGTCCAATCAGACAAATGGAACATGTGACAAGATTAGCTGGATCCTTGGGAATCTGCTCATATGAAGTTCGGGAACAACAGCTGTGCTAGTGATTCAAACTGGGGATTTTCAGGACACACCACACATGGAAGGGTTAAGACTGCTTCACACTGGTTTGGACAGACTTCTGACTGCTGAATAAATTCTCAGAGGAAATTAAAAAAAAAAATCTCCACTAGCTTTGAAATCAGTTTTTGTTGTCGTCTCTAGGAGGGAAAAGGAAGGAACAAAAAGAGTTGCAAGATAGTGCTTGGATTCAGATTGTTATGCTGTATTACTCATTGGAAGGCATCTCATTTGAGACCTATTGTGTTGCTTTTTTTTCGTTTTTTTTAGCCTATTATCAGAGGCATTTCTACTTGAGTCAGTGTCTGAGCAGGGGCAATGCTCACTTAGACTGCTGTTCCTCCTAATTTGCCAGGTTTGGTCAGTTCTCATTCAGCCTTGTCGCAGGCTATCTGTCCTCCAGTCTTTTTAAAGAGGATTTCACTCAACCTCATGCCTTCCTCCTCCTTTACCCACAGCCCATCCCAATCTCATTTAGCAGGCCAATTTCCTCTCTTGTCTGCAAACTAGAGCCAGTGTGAAAAATGCCATGTTCTTGTCTCGTGTGAATACGAGGGCACATTCTCTGACATGTCTGGCACATGGAGGCCTGACACCAAAATATCACTGTGAACACTGCATGTCCCTTGAGCAAAATAATATGAATTCTGGCTTCACTGTACTGTACATTTGTGTTTAAATGTTTAACTTTAAATGTAATCTGTAAATATTTAATACTCCCCTTTCACTCCTGTGGTGTCTGCATTTCCAAGTCAATTAGTATCACCAGTAATGTGATGTGTTTAGACATGATTGTTGCTGTTCATGCTAAGCAATGAGTACTTATTATTATTATTATTTACTCCAAACAATAGCTGCAGTTATCACATGCTGTGCAGCAGTGTGTTTTCACTCTTGACCACCTACCTGTTTAGTAGACTTCTGTGGAGATCCGCAAACATTTAGGCAGGGACATTAACAGGGGTGTATATTTTCATAATTTAGTGAAAAAAGAAGATGCAGGGTATTTCAGTGCTGTTTTTCTTTTTTAAACAGCATTTTGCAGTGTTTCAAGCCCCCGCGAGGAACTTTCATTTTGTGTTGATTGTAGTGGTGCGTGTGGACATAAGCCGTACTGCTTCTTTTAGAAAAGATCCTGTCTTGTGCCAACATTTGCTTTTGAAGAGAGTGGAAAAAAAAACATGCCACTTATTTGCAAAATACCAGTTCGAACATAAACACAAAATATTAAAATTATCGAAAGAAAAATGACCCCCTGCCATGGATAGTGAAAAAGAGCAGATCGATCATGCTCGTATGCTCTTGCGGATTGTGTGACGTGAAGCGTTTTGTAGCGTTTCTGCTGACTGAGCGGATCAGGCAAAGGCACTGTAGAAGACAGGACAGTAATCTCTGATCTCCTCGCTGAAGGTCTCATCTGTGGGTGTAGGTAAGATGTGAAGCTTCAGTATTCGATTTAGACTGCTCCATCCCCGGTTAAAAGTTCCTCTTAGGGATTTTAAAAAAGACGAGCTAATGTACTGTAATGTACAATTCATGGCTGTGTAAGAGTAATAACTGTAATATGGCATTTCTTAAAACAAATTTAACTATATTTTAGTGCCTTAACTTTCGTACACCTAGCTTAAATGTAATCCTATAGCTAACAGATATTGCTGCTTGGTAATAGTAATTGTCTTGAGTTAATGTTAAGTTAACAACACTCCCTAATAATGACAAGATATAAAAAACTTTGTGGCAAGGTCAACAACAAAATGTTACATTATAATCAAGTTGTTCTGCCTTTTGGCGATTCTGTAGTATCTGCTGTCATACCACCAGAGCAGCTCCCTGCCTCAGGCTGTGTGACACCTTAATTTATCCTCAGTATGCTGCCAAAAAAAACATTTTTTATTGATGGTACACATCCTGATGGTAGGCATTAGTCAAGTTAAGAATAAATATACAGAAAGACACTTCTCACTGATGGGCTTGTTTGTTTATATAGGTTATAATGAGGCATCAGTATTAAATTGAGACTGTTTCATAACCAGTTAAAAGTTTGTCATAGTATGTCAAAACATTGAAAAATATCTAAAATCTGTGGTTGTTTCACAGCAAATGAATCATAAAGTGTTACTAGAACTCAATTATTCAGTACCAATGCAGAGCAATTTTGAAGTTCAGCTTCTCTCTTCTAGACTTGATGAAAGTCCCACATGCCACAGGCATGTTCTGGCAGAAGGGTGCTCGGCTTGTACCAGGGGGTGAGAAACAGTCCCCTCAGCCAGCAGGATAAATTTCTCCTCCCCTCCAGTCTCACAAAACCGCCTCCTGCCAACAGCCTCCTACTGCACTGCCACCTGGTCTTCTGTTGTACGTCTAATCCCAGCCAGAGACCCATCCATACGGCAGCCAGGTTTCTTTCTGAAGCTCTAGTCCCACCATCAGACCTCAGCAAGGACCCTGGCAGCGACTTGTATGAATAAGTGAACACCAGTGCCAAGTGTTTAGCTAATCTTCTTTGTTTAGGTGTGATTGAATTACAGAGTTGAATACGCTGAAAATTAATTGTTGACTTTTAATATCACACCAACAAATGTTTTGGCCAATTAAGATAGTCATTGATGGAGAGCGTTGTGCTTATCAATGAGAATTAAAATCACAAGTTTTCTATTCAAAGGCAACAATTCATTTCGTTGTTAAAAATGAAATAATTGGAGGAAAGGAAAAGACATTTTTGTGGATTATTCAACCTTCTGTTTTTTCCAGAAATGGGAGGTTTTTATTTAAACAAAGGCGAAGGCATTTAAAACAACTGCATGCTTTTGATACTGGATGTCGCAGCCACACAGGGACCCAGACATTTAGTTGTTCAGTATGACGAGGGTTGAGGCTGACCTTTTTAAATGGAATATTCCCTAAGAGCGGTCGCCAGTGACCAAATTTAAGTCTTCAATCTTGCAGATGTAAACTCTGACATTCAGAGCCCTCATGTTTATCTCATTGATTCAGCAAACGTCAAGCGCTAAGGCGTTGCAAGCAAATTCCCTCACTCTCCTTCCCTCAGCCTGCAATTTTTTTGTCTCTTTTTAGGGTCGTGTGAACGGTGAATACAAATTGTATTTGATATTTAAACAGCTACAACATTTGCCTAAATCAAACAGTCTTTGCCCAAAAACAGGTTGCCTTCATCAGCAGCATGTTAAAAGCGTGTTTTTGATTAGTGTTTGTAATTTGCCCCGCTGTTGGTGAGAAAACAGCATATTACCCGTCTGCTTAGAGGTGACAAGGCTGCTGTCAGGGGCTCCAGCACAAACAACTGTCCTGCCAACTGTTTCTGATGATCCACAGTGATCAATTTATTCACAGAGAATCAAATTTAAATCTAAATTAGCAACTGAACTAGTTATGACTGGGGTTAGTGACTGTCTAATGACTTATTCATCAAAGTTGTTATTAATTATTCTAATGAAATTGCCCATCCACGGTCATTAAGTCATTTCATAGCTAACATCAACAATTCTGAATTGATTCTTAATTTAATGAACAGAGAGTGAACTATTATCAGACCTTAACTCCAGTGCACTGTGTGCCACACTGTTTATGCCAGTCCAGTGACTTGAAATATGAATAGTATCTGGCAGTTAAGCAAGCTGGTGTTGATGAAATTTGACATGATGATGGGCTTAACAAAAAGTGGAGAACATTGTTTCTGTTGCAACGCTAGTACAGCAGAAAACTGCATCGTTATCTAAAATGCTGATGCAGGTCTTTGCAATTAAATGGCTATAGAGCCAGTTTTTTTCTTCACTTGATCAGAGTTGGCTGATTAGGGCTTTTCTTCTCTACTTTGCTTTTATCTTTGCTTAAAGAAAAACAAAATGATTATATCTAAAGGTGTTGATGCTAACTCACATCATTCTCATTCTGTTAACATAGAGATTATAAACCATTTTGTAATTAACAATAAAAACAAATTTTGGAATCTATGAATAATTATAAGAAAAGATGTGCAATTCTTAAACTTGCATAGTGAGCATAGCACGGATATCTTCACTGTTCAGTTGATAAAGTGAACATTGCTTTGTCATACATCCAGCAGTTGTGGATGTATAGCTGTATTTGGGAGCAAACCAGGCTAGCCAATAGGCATACAGTTTGTAAATGTGTGACATGGTGACAGAAGTAATGTAGATAATTTACAAAAAACACCGACTGCACTACTGACAAGGTGTTCAGAGACTTTGGGAACAATGTTTCTGTGGGAGAGAGGATCTCACTTTGGCGCAACATCGGCCCTTTTCACTTTTTAGACCTTTTACATGCACTAACAGTCTGTATAACATTAAAGGACAGGCGAAAACCTAAAAAAGTATAATATGGCCTCTTTAAAGGACCATACCAGTGTTACTACATGTCATTGTCCATTGTCAACATCGACTACATAGGTTACATAAACCCCACACACTTTCCCCAAAATAGCTTAATCTATGAGATATTGTGTTTGTTTACATTTTGTCCATATTCAATAAAAGTTACAAAAGTACCTGAAGACGTGTGACAACCTTAGTTAGAAAGAATGTCTGTGTCAAAGTCCTTCTTCACACTAATATTCAAGCCAGAAAGGCAGCACTTGTGAGGAACTATTTTTTAAAGGCATTAAATTTTTGTCTCGATGACTCCCCTCTCTCTTCCTCTCTTGCCCAGCCATTTTTGACCAAATAAATGCAGATGTTCTCTTTAGAAAGTTAAGTTAGTTAAACCTAGCAACTTCCATGTGTCCTATAGTGTTTCTATACTCTGTTTCAACATGAATGGCAGTGGTTGGGTTTGTAAATGCAGCCTGAGATCTCCTAAAGTATACACATGGTAGAATTTTAACAGCGACATTTGTAGAAGACAGGGACGTTCTCTGCTAATGTTGAGAAGTCAACAGTAGTCTGGTGTGGTCCTTCAGAGCTGAGGCTAGAACCCCTTTCATATTGTCACATACTCATGTGATACTCTGCTAATATAATGATATCAGATCAGTTGT
>JAQFJA010000004.1:15704218-15716495 GCA_029874485.1 Naso brachycentron
AAACAGATAATGACATTTGGTGGAAAGTTACAGCCGGACATCAGCCAAGGAGCAAGTAAATCGTTTTTGTTGCACATACATAAAAATATTCATTAACATTGTGGAATTTTGCTTTTGTAAGCATTTTTATTTTTTCCCCATTAAGCCACTGGCATTACTTAAATGAAAAATATGTTGCATGCATTTCTTGTCACTAAATACGAAAACAAAACATTTCAGCATTGGCAGTGCAGTGTTTCAGTAATCTTTTACTCAGAAAAAAGCATTTAAAACCTGTCAAACAACACTACAAATGGCAAGTGTGTATGTTATGTATGGTCAAGTATGTAGTGATAACAGTACAACCTTCATGTATGTTTTCTGGTCAACATGAATTAAGCAGTGGAGACATGAATGAGTGTTAAGTGCAAACTCAACAAACCCGGGAGTGTTAGAGCTGTCAAGCTGTTCCAATCAATATTTTTACATTAACAATTGATGAAAAGACTGGCAGTAGTGTGAAAGGTGCAGTTGTAGTGGTTATCCCACAGAAAATGGTAACCTATCTCTCAGCCCGTTGTTTTGGTTTTATGGCCAGCATCCTAACTGTTTTGATTCACCCGTTCCTGTCTCATCAACATGGCAGCTGTTGTAAGTGAAAAAGCTGTAAACAACCCACTGTCCTCTTCCTAACTAGCAGTTGAACAAGTTTTTTGGACAGAGAAGCATTCAGCAGTTCAAAAGCCATGTATTTCCAACAGGAGTTGGTGGAGACCAAAACAGAGTTAAAAGTGTAGTTAATATAGGATTTGCATTCATCAGGTGGACAGATCAAGCCTTTAGATCAATGCTATTATTGCAACTCTTTGCAAATCCATTCCTCATAACATTTAGATGGTGTCAATAGATCAGTTGTGTGTTTTGCCATCCACAAGCACAGACATTAAAACATTTCCCAACGAGGCGCAAAGCTTTCATACATTAGGGCTGCACAAACCACAATTTAATTTGAATTGCAAAGCTGACTACTATGATCTTCAAATTGCTGGGAGGTGTACTTTTCGTTAAAAGATAAATATGTGTGGAAATGCTTGATTAATTCAAATATTGTGCGGCTGCAGAGTTATCCTTGCTTACATGTCATATTCTGCGGACTCAAGAAAACATCTTTCTTTGGTGCAGATCCCTGCAAAAATCACACCATATTTATTTTAATTAAGGCCCGACCGATATATTGGCTTGCCGATATTATTGGCCTATTGCCGATACATTGATATTGACACGTTTGTTTTCCAATAAATGCCAATATTAAAACTGTTTTTTACACCTGGAAAAAATTCTTGGATGTAATCATGTAGTTTGTCCAGCAGAGGGCATTCCATTATTTAATTGGTAATAAGGGAAGTGTTCACTGTCCAGTGCTCTGATTTTTGGAATAAAGTTTGTTAGAAATCTTGCCTCCATTATGTATCTTAGTCACACGTATTTGATAAACACATTCAAAATATTACACATAGAGTATCAGCAGAAATGTCGGATATCAGAATTTTCTTACTTCCTAATATTGATATCAGGATTGGCTCCAAATATCCCATATCGGTTGGGCCCTAATTTTAATGTTTTTCAATCAAAATTAAAATAATGGTGTAAAAACGATCATTTCCTCCAACATATCAAATTATATCCCAATTGCAAGATCAGTCCAATGAGATATTTTTTCCAAATTGTGCAGCCCTAATGTACATACATACATACATGCTCATCGCCTGCCTTCTGTGGCCAGAAATGATGCAGATTGATTAAGTAAAGCTGAGAGATGTGCAGACAACTAGAGAACCCTTACCTCGAATAAAATTTCAGATTTTTCTGTGTTTAAATATAAAGCAAACTCTATAAGTCTAGTCATTTCTAAAAATGTTCCTGCAAAAATGTTACATATAGTGCAACGGGGGAGGTGGATAAGAGGAGGATTACATGTGCAGGTCACATAAGGTGATGTATCTGAGAGGGCAGAGGTGGGCATGATAAAGAGAAATTTGTGGGTTGGTAAAGGATGCTGAGACAAATAGGAGAGAATAAGTTAATCAGGTGTATTTAAAGTCGTCCTGACAGGCACTAAGTGGGCGTGATAAAGAAAGCTGAGGTAAACAGGAGAAGATGGGTTAATCATCAAGTCTTCCTGACCAGCAACTGCAGGTGTTGCTGTAGACTTCGCTTTGCTCCCAACCTTACTCAACTTATTAACTTAATTTTAAATAAATTCTGCTCTGCACAAATCAATTTCAGTCGAGACTGATGCTTATCAGGATGGACTGAAATAACCTCAGGCCTGAATTCTGCGAATATACATCACTGTCCATGAGTTGAAATGCATGCAGGAGAACACATAAATAATTGATGCTGTTACAAAACACATGATAGGGAGACTGCAGCAAGATAGAAGATGTGTGCTGCAAACTTCAGGGAACAGCTCTGGTTGTATAGAGTAGAAGTTGATGTGATCTTTTGTCTTTTTAATAGTTTTAAAGAGGTTATTGAGAATGTATACGGTGGATGAATGCCTATATTGATTCTACAGAGTGACTCAGGTCATTGTATTATGTGTAATCGTTACAAGGAATCTACAAGTTCAGCAGGGATGATGGTAGTCGAGATTACAAATGTGAACCTGTGACTGAGAGGGGTGCCAGGTTTGAATCTGACTGCAATAAGCTTAATGAGACCCATGAATGAATAATACTCTCCTGTTTCACAACAACTTCAGTTAAGATTTCATTAAGAAAAGCTCTAAACCATTTCCCCAGTGTAGCTCCCGGTGGCTAACAATAGATTACTGTGGTTGTAAATGGCAGCTCAGGCTTTGTGTGCTGCTGTAACTAAATGTGATGCTAATTGGGAGTTGGTGACATTTTGTATCTGCAAAATGTCATCTTTTCAGGAACTAAGAATGGCCTGTTTTTAACTTTGTGGCCACACATTCAGTGATGTCTCCAATGAGTTTTGATTGGGTCACAGGTTTTTTTTTACCTCTCATTAAAGCATTGGATCTCTTAAAGTCAAAACAAGACCTTGAAGTTGGAGTTGCATGGTATTATGACGTGTGTCTGGAAATCTTCCCTGCATATTTAAATGTTACAAAAGAGAATTTTAGGTGTTTGAGGGTACTGAATTGAACAAGCTTCAGTTTTCATCTGTGCGTCTCTGGTGTATCCCTGTCTGATATATCCAGCATTACCCACTGTGGGATCAGGTCTTCCTTCCGAAATGAAACCAGATCTCTTGAATTCAATGTGCCCTAAAAGAACTCAACGAGGATTGGTTGATATAACCTTCCGTGGCTTTTTCCCAGCTCCAGATATCCAGCCCCTTCTCCTCCCTCGGGTGCAAAGAGGAAACTAGACGCCGTCTCCTCCAGCCTCCTTTGTACATTTAGCGTGTGTGAACCTTCCTGTTAGCATCAGTATTTGGCAGGTCACCACTGCAGCAAGACAACATCCAGCAATCACTGAGCTCAACTTGAAAACTCTTTGGTTACAATGGGAGCCCCAGAAGAAGAAGCACCTCGTCCGCCGTCAGACATCACAGTTTTCGGGGCCAACTGCACCCTTCACGGCTTGAGCCACATCTTCCTGCCCGGTGGAGTGACTATCCGACGGCTGCTGTGGGCCGCCGCGTTCAGCTCCTCCCTTTCCATCTTTCTCTATCAAGTGGCCGACCGTGTGATCGAGTACTACCACTATCCTCATGTCACCATCTTGGATGAGATGGACAGTCCTGTCATGTACTTCCCCGCCATCACCATGTGCAACTACAACAGCTTTCGAAAGTCCCAGATCAGTAGGGACGACATCTTCTGGATGGCTGGGCTCTTGGGTGTGGAGCAGGGGGACTTTGATGACTTCATGGCCGCTTTGGGGCAGCCGACGGACAACAGCAAGTTTTTCCCCAGTAAGACCTTCAACATGCTGGAGTTTGTGCAGAGGACGAGCCACAACATAGAAGACATGCTGCTTGACTGCAAATATAGAGGCAAGGACTGCGGTCCAGAGAACTTTACAACAGTGAGTATGGCTCCTTCTGTGGGTTCAGCCTCAGGTAAAATAAGAGTAAACTGCACCAGAATCATTATAGAAAAAACATTAAATTTACCTCATGAGCTGTGAGAGTATTTCAGATTTTCAGAAAATTTTGTGAAATCTGATTAAATTAAAAGCCAGATTTGAACATATGCAGAGGCCTTTGGCAACAATAATAACAATCGGGAGCTACTTAGTGGTTATTATAATGATACTATCTGAATGCTTCAATCTGCCCACGGTGAAACAAAATACTGTATGAGTCAGTTTATGTGTATGAACACCAGGAGACTTTACAGCAGAGATCTGTTGTAATGGAGTGGTTGTTTTATTCAACCAGCATTGTCATGATGACACACACACATCCACATTAGATATCATCAGGGACAGAGACGTCCTTTTCATTCCAATTATGTTGTCATTTCTTAATTGTTTTTCCAGCAATGGTGGCGTAATCCTCCATTTTTAAATAATTAGTGAAATGTTTGTGAAAAGATTAAGTAGCTCTAGGGGGAACAACAGGTATGGGGGTGTAAGAAAGCAGAAATTTCTGAGGAATACTAATAAAGCCATGCTTTATCTCTGTTTACAAGAGCCGACGCCTCAAGCAGAAAGATATTTCCTGGTCTTTTATGGTGAATATATTTACAAGATTCTGTGTCCTATTCTTTGTTTTGTGACGACTATTATTAGTCATTTTTCTTAAAGCAGAAATGAGAGTTACTTTCCTAAACGAGTCCTCAGAAAGATGTAAACTAGCGAGGTGCCATATGGTTCAACAAATCTCCGCTGACATCATGCATCATGCATTATGAAGCAAACATATGCTGTTTTCAAGACCAGTAGGGTTTTTTAATACGTCATTGTTTTTCTTTCCTACTACCTCAGAAGAAGGCACATCTTCTCAGAGTTAAATGGCACCAAATGTTTTAGGGTTTTGTCTCTCACAAAATCAAACAAGCATAATGTCACCGAAACAGAACAGTGCCGCTTTTGCAACTGAAAAAGGTGATTTTTCTTAACTCCTGTGCTTTCGGTTTTGTGGAATCTCATTTTTACTTTCTGCTCTTCTGCCAAAGAGATAAAATCATGTCAGCGGAATTTGAATGGAACTTAATCGTTTTGCTGCAGAGACAGGGGAAGGATTGTATTTCGATGAAATGGGCCATTGATTTGAGTGATGAAAGCCAAGCACCAAGAAGGGCTTGTCATGCTGCACAATTTCTCTGAGAACCAGCAGCAGTGAAAGTGAGGCAAATGATTTAGGTAATTTTTTTTTATATTACTTCTACTGCTTCTATAGTGTCAATACTTGTGTCTTGCATGAGAGACATTGGCTTAAATTGAAAGAGGAGGTTTGGTTTTTAAACCTATAACCTACCTGACATCTGCTACAAGACGAACTACAGGCGTGCACATGAAAACGACGCACCACATTTGTGCCATAGCTGCAGAAACAAAACGGCACACATGAGTTGAAAAAGTCAGATTTTGATATTGCTGTGGTCAGTCAGGTGACCTTGGCTCCTTCTTTTCCTCACACACAAAGGGCAAATTTCAGCTAAATGTCAGAAACTGGAGACGCTCTGCGGGCCTAAGTATAGAGGGGAATAATTAAAGATTCATGGATCTGCCTGAATCCCCCCCTCCTCAGCCTGCTGATCTTACTGTGGGAGGCTCGGAGGCAGGTCCTCTCACAGAAGATGAGATGTGATGGAATCGAGATCACCCATTATATACTTCAGCAACATCATCGCAAGATGACTCACGAAAGGTCTAGACAGGATCTGCCGATTAGCTCTATATGCATAAAATCATTCAAATGCCTCTGCTCGTATATTTTCCTTTGAGTGTTATGCATTTTGATACAGCTCTAAAGACGCAGACCATTAGAATAAATAGACTGTCATCTTTCCTTCTGAAAACCCTTAGAGTACTATTATTTTTGCTCTCCTAGAATTTAGCATATTACAAGCGCGATACTTTAATAGTTGTAGTATTTTAAGTGACTCCTGAGTATGTGTTTGAGTGTGTTTGCCTGAATGTGCATCCTCGTGTCAAAGTCAAACAAAGCAACAGTGGCTGACGAAACTCGGTAACAGGAAAGACCAGATGTTTCTACTAATTAGCTGAATATGGGTGCAGTGGTATTGAGAAATGTTGGAGAGGAAATATCAGGGCCCCCCAAGTGCAATTATTCCCCCTGTATGAAGTAATGAAATATTTTTTGGGTTGGAGGATGCTGTAATTTGCTGGAGGAGAACGAGTCTCAGATATTAAAAGGCTGGCAGATGGTAGATGCTGGAAAATTTCTACCCAGTGCTATAAATATAGACCAGAATGTAGCCTTGAATGTCCCTGTGTCAGTGTGGGAGTGAACTGTGGTAGTAAGCTTTGTTCAGATGACAATCAAGGATTTTCATCTTTGATTGAAAAATATACATTCCTGTATATCAGACACAACATTAAATTAAATTGAAGAAAATATTTTCAGATTTCAACCCAACTGATCGACCAAACGACCTGCTTAGTGGAAGATTTATTTTGTTATCAGAATTAATCTCCTGCCTCCATCTTGTTGCCAACACGCTGTCTGTGAACTGGCGTGTGATTGATTGCCTCATTAATACTCAAAAGCGTAAGCAACCCCAACTAAGCCTTACTCGCTGCTCTGGATTGAACCTGGAAGATTTGCTCCGACTAAATAAATCATTTGTCAGTATTTATATGCAGGATGCACATTGCAGGTGGAGTAATATCATTTCAATCGATCAGCGGCTCATCTCTTTAGCTGCCTCGTGCCAAGGCGGAGACTTGATTCTAACACATTTATCCTTTTACTGTTGATCTTAAGTGTTGTAATTGAACTTCCTGTTGAGGTATCGCCTTGTGTTGAAACCGAAGCCAGAGCCTTTTTGATATTACATTTATGGTCTGCCTGTGGCGTTTGGGGATTAGTTCACGGTCTGCCAAAACAGAGCCGGGACGTGGAGTGTTACCTCATCCACTGCAGTAAAGTCTGGAGGCTAAAGTTGGCTCTGGAGATCAAAGTGAGGAGAAAGGTGAGTAAAGGAAGCAGAAGTCAGGATTAATTGTTGAACCTGTTCAGGAACAATGAGTCTAGATGCAGTCAGAGGTGGCGTGAGAGATGGGAAGAGAGACAGAAGCGAAGTAAGTTATACAAGAGAGATGGAGGAGGGCGAGAAATAGAGTCGCAGGAGAGAGCTGAGACAAAGTGGAAACAAAAGAGAGAGGAGGAGAGAGAGAGGAAGAGGAGGCTGTGCTGTGCTTAGATTGAGGTGGGACTGGGACTCAGCTCAAGACTGACACCATCATTGTGATTCAGCCGGCTTTGGAGCCGAGCCAATGCCGGGATGCACAACTGGAAGCATTAGAAGAGATGAAGGGAAGAGGTGTGTGCGAAGGAGCACAGAATTACAGAGCTGCCTGTGAGGGGAGGAGGAGGGGATAAGCTCCACCGTGCAAACAGTCATATAAACAAATCTGAGGCAGCGAGCGCAGATGACAGGCCAAACAGCAAATACCTAATGTGTTTGTGCCATTACTCAGTGTCAGTAAAGGCCAGTGAGGGAGCCACTGTTACTGTAAGTGCAGTATTGGCAGGCAGATCAATGGCACTGAGGAGGAATAGTGAAGGAATTCATAATAGGGGCGCTTTTTTGCTGACTTGCACATCGAGGAGCAGATACTACCAGAGGTAAACATCGAAGGTGCCAGTTGACAAAACCTCTTAAGTTAATTAGCTTGTTAGGTGGAGACACCGGACACAAGTACGGCTCCATCCAAAACCAATAGTGCCATTATGTGATGTTGTAGATTACCAGCCTTCTGGCATCAGGTGATATCCAAACAAAAAGCATGTGTCGGGCCTTTAAAGTCCAGATTTTCATATTACTAGAAAACAAAATGTCTCTGTTTCATATCACATGTCCTTTTGATCTAAGGCTGCCTGTCGTGGCCATATTTAGCTTTTGTTTCCCCTAATGGCCTCTGGGATCTATATCCTGCTCTCTCAGCCAATAAAAGCAAAGCCTTGCACCTTCTAAAGCATTGTATCACTATCTTCTTTCAAGTAATCTGATATCCCCCGACACCACGAAGCATTGTACAGGGGAAGCCAGGTATGACAGATTGTTGGAAACAGCAAATCATTTTTTGGAAGAATGAGTGATGATGTAATCACCTTTCAAGTGTTAAAAAAACCTTTTGCTTTCAGATTCTGTAATGACATTTCTATGAATGTTGGAAAGAGAGATTGTCTTCATAGCCCCGTGGATGTTATGGGTGATGATTTGAATTTCTAATAAATGTACCTGACATCAGGAGAAACTCTTGATGGCATGCTGTTTTTTGAATGCACATTTTAGGCCACTGGCAAGTGCTTACTTTGCTTAATTTCTGGGCAAGTGGGCAAAATGGATTCAGGAGCGACACCAAAAGCCTCCAGCTGTGCAAACAAGATGAGAACATGCTATAAAAAATAACACAAAAAAAAACAAGATTATCCTTGCAAATGAAAGCACCGGTGAGGAAATTTGAGGTGTGAGTTTATCAAAGTGTGACTGCAGGCTGCAGACTGAAAGCTTGAGTGACAGCACGCTTATGTTTTTTTAAGTTGGGATTCTGCCTGGAACAGCACGAGAGAACAAGACGCCGGGCGTTGCCGGCAGCATCTGGTTTTTATTGATACAGGCTGCATCTACCCTCCACCTGCTCTGCCCTTGTGTGATATACTGTACATGTGCTGCGTCAGAGATGTTTCCTATTACTGTACGTTTCAAATTAGCAGTGCTAAGTCCTGCATTTTTCTTTTGCTGAATTTGAAAATGTGCTGCAGCAGTTTTGGAAAGCATCAATTTCTAGAAAAACAAACAATAAAAACAGATTAAAACATTTTTATGAGCAATAAATGTAAAGTGACTAAGCTCTCCTCCAAACTGGCAATCTAAAAAAAGTTTTTCTAAATACATGCCAGTGTGTTTCCCTTTTGATGAATTTTATATGAGCTTTTTCAAAGCATAAGCCCTCTTTTTAGCCAAAAATCCATTCTTGCTTCCCTTGCAGTACTCGAGCAGCATACAGAGTGGCTGTGCTGCTTTTCTAGGCAGTAAGAGGTTAGTTTCATTTAGAGGCAGGCCACAAGATGTCTCCCTCTGCTAAAGAAGCTGCCCGTCCACCAGGGTGACATCCCTGTTTGCTAATACTTTTGCTCTAACTGTCTCTCTCCTCCAGATTTGCATTTGTTTGGTCATCTGTAATCACAGTGTAGCAACAGACCTCCTGCCCGTAGCTGGCCTTGATTTTACCTGTGAATCTGAGAGTGACATGTTGCGTATCTCCTGAACCTATATCTCCTGATACAGAAACTCCAGTGTAATATACTGCAAGCACAACACTTGCTTGATCAGCTTCATTTATCCAAGATTTAAAATATCACAGAACTTTACCGAAACATTTAAAGCCAGTTAGACACTGAATGTGTTCCAACTGTTGTAAGTTTGCTTGCTCATTTGCTCAGTCCATTCAAAGTTAAATTCATTAATTAATTTTCAATGTTATGCAGTCATATTACTGTCAGTGGAGCACAGAGTACAAAGCCAACAAAGTGTCTATATGAGGCTAAAATAATAAGTCTATTAATTGGTTTGTGGAGTGGGTTGAATGATTGTTGCTTTTCATTATCATTTTCAAACTGAATATCTTTGTTCATTAGACTGATGGTAGGTTAAAAGACGGGATTTGGAGAAAGCTCCAGAGAAAATTTACATCAACAATTGTTGTAAATTTACAAATTCGCACCATTAGAAAATTGCTTTTGACATTTTTTGCCTTTTTCTGTCAAGTTATAGAAAAAGTGAATTGATAAATAATAATTGGCAGAATAGTTACTCATCAATATAATAATAGGTTGCAGCTTTATTTCTATGTATGTGTTCAGTAATGGTTACTGTCTTAAGGCTGCATCAAACAATCATTTTCATTAGTTATTTATTATTCTCACATCATTTAACCTATTAAATCAAATAACTTTGTGACAAATGTCAAAATATCGTGTTTACTCTTAAGATTAAGAAACACACCAAATATTCACATTTGAGAAGCCAGGGCCAATTGAGGGTTTTTTTGTTTGTTTGTTTGTTTGCTTGTTAATTTGTTTGTATGTTTTGATCAGAAACAGCTTTAGTTTTTGTTGTCCTCTGTCTATGTATGTCTGATTATGTGTAGCCTGTGTACACTGAGGGGAGTGTGAAACTGAGTCAAGCTCCTTGTATGTGAACACAATGAACGAAAAATGCTAATGAATAAAGAATATTGATTCATCAGGACTAAACTGTGATAATATGTGAAAGATAGTACAGTAAATTAAATCACTAGTGGCTCACACCGTGACAGCATACACCACAAGAGTCTGTACACATGTTAACTGCACTGTATGTTGCAGTAATGCAGCCTGTGCAGCGAAGCAATTATAAGCAAAGGATTATAGAGTAAGTACTGAATTTATATGCCAGAATTGAGAATAGATAATGTACTTTATATGCATGTGTGCATGCTTTTAAATATTAGGTGCATGAATGGAATTTCTGTTGACAGATGTATAGGGAGCGGCTGATACATGTTAAATTGTGCGTCTTAAACAGAAAAAAATAGTCCATGAAAATAAGTAGATGATTATGAAAGGTTTACTGATGTTGTCGTTTTTAGTATAAATTACCTAAATAATTCATCAGCTGTCATAATTACTATTGATTTGTGTCAGTCTACTAATCGACTAATCAACTCATAAGTCTTTCTCCACAATAACGAGACATCGTTCAATTTGGCTTGTATTCTCTTTCATCTTCGTCTCTGTCACTGCATTGAGCGGCGTGCACTTCTGATGCACGTCTAATTGCTGCCAGTATTTCATTTGGTGCTGAACATTCTCACTGGCCCTTGAAGGAGTGCTTCCTTTTACTCCTTCAAAACTTGCTCCTCCTCTAATGAGACCTCTGGGGGTCAGTTTGACTTTGACATGAAAGAGGATGGTTAGTGTCATATTCCAACTGTCTGAGGGATCACTGAGCTGGTCTTAAAGCTGGGCAATAAACGAGCAAATACATCTTTCAAATAGTGCTACTTTTCAATCCAATGGTAGTCAGCTGCTCATTTCAATTTGGTTAATGTTATGACACCAGGATCCTTTAATTATATGCTCGAACACCGAGACAAAGATGGAATGTGTTTGCATCCCCAGGAAGATAACAACAGAAATGTGCTTTCAATAAGGAGGATGGTAATTTTACAGGAGAAAAATCATTAACGTTTGCCTGGAGCGCTTTATATTCCAGAGTGATTGCAGCACATTTGTGGAGGGTAGATTTTAATTAAATTAATGATTTTGTGAGGTGATTTCAGAAATAAACACCGTTTTAAAAAAAGTTACACAGTCAGCCATGTCAGAAAAAGTTCACAAAACACCACAGTGCAGAAACACAACTGCAGAGTTTCACCAGACAGAGAGCTGCATTGATGTTTCATACAGTGGACTGGAAATACTTGAACCCTCCTTACAGTCCTGTTGTATTTCCAATAATAAAGGTGCATGCCAATTACACACAGTTAATGAAAAACACAAAATGGAAATGGAACTAGAAATAGAAATAGAGAAGGAAAAATGCAGTAGAATTACATAAAAGGGGGCTTCTAAGGTGAGGTGGACCTTGGCAAGAAGTGTTTATTCTTGATGTAAAATAATAACTCCCAAACACAAACAAACTCACAACACAATAACAGCAACTACTGCGATGACCAGATCATAGATCTCCATCTTCAGGG
This sequence comes from Naso brachycentron, assembly GCA_029874485.1. Taxonomy (NCBI): domain Eukaryota; kingdom Metazoa; phylum Chordata; class Actinopteri; order Acanthuriformes; family Acanthuridae; genus Naso; species Naso brachycentron. The sequence goes on from JAQFJA010000004.1 coordinate 15,716,113, forward strand.
AGCCAATTAAACCACTGCCAAGGAGATATTACTTAATGGGTTTGTGCTAAAAGGTAGCTGTTAAGGCAGATAAATGTGTGATGTATTCATCACTTTTTCACTCCGCAGAGCTGTTCTGATAATATGTGTTGGCAAATAAACAGCAGCAAGATTAGATCACATCTCATGTAAACAGGTGACCTGAAACTCTTGAATGATTTTATCAGAATGGAAAAACAAAAGTGTGCATGTAACCGCAGGTTGATTCTGCTGAAACAAAAAAAGGTGCATAAGGCTTCGAATGTGGTCCAATGTTCACTTTTTAAAGCTGCGATAGTCAATTTTTGATATTTTCTCAGATTTATATTTTACATTTTTACATTTTCTTAGAACATAAGCAACTT
>JAQFJA010000004.1:15726438-15738453 GCA_029874485.1 Naso brachycentron
CCACTAACATTTAAAGCTTGTGTTATAAGATGGGAAAGATAACTTACAGCTATTTTGAAGGATAATTTTAAAAATGTGATATGAGTTAAAGGCTGTAAAATGAGTGTTTTTGCCCATTATAAGGGGGAAAAGAAACTAGAAAATTGGCTTCTTGTCCTCAACTGTCCCTCCACTGCGTTCAGTGAAGGATGGAAAGAAAGAATTGATCGGAATGTGGGGTCATAACACTGAGCTCACATGGATTTCCTATCCTAATCTAATGAAACTGTACAGCAATCATTAGACGTTGCCAAGGCAACAAATTCTAATGCTTGTTTCTACGCTAGAATAGCACATAAGCAGGCAACAGAAACGGGAAAAGGGGAATATTTTAAGTCACAAGAAAATGGTGCCTGTGCCACAAAGGATTTCAGGTTTTGCAATGGTTACCTCTAAGATCAAGTGTGTGTTTGCATTGTGCTGCAGGCTCATTAAAATTTCTACTACATAATTACTCCTTGTGAAGTCTTGAAGTCATGGATTCTCCAGCAGCTAATCAAATTCCCTTTTTTAGCAATTAATTGAGCCTAATTTAAAATGATTTTGCTCCTAAAGTTAATGGTCTCGGTCAGTTCATGAGCATGAGATAAATGATCACGTAAAATCTTCCACCCTTGTTTTAGCAGAATTACATGGGATGATTGAGGCAGAGTTTGGTTTCCTAAAACAGACACTTGGACACCACAAAGATGACAAATGTATTTTGGGAAGCAGTGTTGAAAAAATGCAATGTCTATTTTTTCTTTTTTTCTTTCCTGTAAGACTGTGTGAAATGCTCCAAGTGTATCATCATTCAGCCATCTCCGGGAAGCGAATTCGATCTATTAATCACTATTGCGAAGTTTCCTCGTGAAAGCAGAAGTGCACGCGTTCTCATTTATAATCATGACACAAGCGCCCACACATGACAGCTAAAAGACGTGTTTACGACCTAAAAGATGGGCTGAATTAATTAGACTGCCATTTAAGTCTGGCCAGCATTAATTTCAGTCACTCTCCAATGACTACAGTGACACTGCTTCAGTGTAATAAAATAGAGCTGGCTAAAAGCTGGCACTTACATTTTCAGGACTTTTCATTTGTTAAGCTTCTGTTCAAGGAATTTAATATTTAATCAGAGGGTATGACTTGTGAGCTCAAAAAGACATAAAGACTGCGCCACCACATATTGGACTACAGTTATATTATGGTTAAAACTAGGACCTGACCGATATGGGATTTTTGGGACTGATGCCGATACTGATATTAGGGAGAAAATTCTCCATTATATCGGCTGATGTGTATATGTATGCAGTGTTGGGGAGTTACTAATTACATGTAATGAAATTATGAAATTTAATTGCAAAATAAATGTAATTGTAATCAGTTACAGTTACTGAGAAAGAATATATTATTAAATTGTAGTTACTTGTGAAAATGTTGACAGTTACAAAGAGAATTACATTTGAATATTTTCTGTTAAAAGCTTAGGCTTTATTTTAGAATAATATTCATTTTGTTGTTTTGTATGTTTTAATGTGTCCAATGCCTTCTTTTACCATTTACAGGCAAGGCCGTTTAGTAAAGTTTGATGCTGCTCTGAGGCTTTTGATTGGTTCTCTTATTTAACTTTGCAGTGCCCCATGTGTGCCATTAACACTGCCTGATTTGAACATTCGTTAGAAATTAAGAAAAGTAATTAAAAAGTAATTAAATGCACTAAGTTACTCTACTTTGATAAAGTAATTGAAATAGTTATATTACTTATTACACTTTAAATAGGGTAAATTAGTAATCTGTAACCTATTACATTTCCAAAGTAACCTTCCCAACTCTGTATATATATTACATCGAATGTAGTTATCAAATACTTTGTTACAAAGATATGTAAAGCAAGCAGTATATCTTACATTTGAACAATTTTTTTTTTCCAAACATCTGTGCACTGAACAGTTAACGCTTCACTTATTAGGTATTAAATAACGGACTGCCCTCAGCTGGACAAACTACGTAATTACACCATTTTAAATCTGAAGTCCAAGAATTTTCAAGCCTTAAAAAATAGTTTTAATATTGGCACATATCGGAAGAGGTAACACTGATACTGATATGTCTGCAATAGGCCAATATCAGCTGATAATAACCGCAAACAGATATATCAGTCAGGCCCTAACTAAACTCAACCTTGTCTTCACTCAAGCTTGAGTGGATGTAAGAAGAGAATGGCTGAATGACAACCCACCAGTAAACCAATACTACGAAGTCTTCGCACACCACTGGGAGTTGTAGCTGTTTAGTCTTTACACTGGCAACAGGCTGTGTTTATGTCTGGAGGGGCAACCTCTTTCTGCCCCTTTTCCTTGCTGTTGCTCCTCTTATTATCATTATAATGATGTGGGCTGTGTTCCCTCACCCCCCCCTGCCCTAGATGAGACATCCTATGAGGCCGGAATAAAGGTACAGCTTCACACTCAGTCAGAGCCTCCTTTTCTCCATGAGCTGGGCTTCGGGGTCGCCCCCGGCTTCCAAACGTTTGTTTCCACCCAAGAGCAGAGGGTAGTGTATGACTGTCCGGGCTTGCTGCATGCCACAAGTACTGTATTGTTAAGTAGCTACACACTAAGTTCCTCACTTTCATTTTGCTAGTCCGCCCCCTCCCATCTCAGAGGAATGAATCCGCCTCCCCCCACCTCCGTCCATGTGGCTGAAGCAACAACATGCAACAACATCTGCAGTGTGTCCTTGTCGTCATTTTTCTCTGTCTAATTGATTTCAGAGCAGCTAATGTGTTTCATTCCAACTATAAGCCATTCACACAAGTCTGTGTCCTCATCAGAGCTGTCGTTTGGCTTTGCCCTCACACTGCCACATAATATTTCTGACTACATTTTTATTTATTTTTTTGTTCGTTTGTTTGTTTTGCTTNNNNTTGGGGCAATCCACTGGACCGCCACTTAATGTATTCTGGAGGGACCAGACAATAAGATTCATTAGGTTTTATTACCCACAAGGACTCTTGCATCAGTTGGAAGTCTAGCGTTTATTGCACCAGGGTTTTATTTCCAGTGTAACTCCAGTTATAAGAGTCTGTTGGCTGGAAACAGAGCTCAATAAAGGCCTAATCATGTTTACTTGTTTAAGACCACTCCTTTAGTGAATTCTGCTCCATCTCTGTCACTTTTTATTGACTGGACGACCATCAGATTGCCTGAGTTAGCCTGCTTAAAGCCGGTGGAGCTGATAGGGAATTACAGTGAGCCGTAACATGACAATAGCTTTACATTTTCCCTATAAAATTTCCTCAGAATCAAGCATCAGTTGTTGGCCAGCCCCCACTGCAATTAGCAGCTACGTGCTCAAATGCTCAAGCAAGCATTGGTGGCCTTCATAAATAATAGGTTAGTTTTTGTCGTTAAATTGGGTCGTGGTTCGTTAGCATAAATCGCTGTTAACAAGACTTTTAAAGTGGACTCAAAGTCTTGTTGGTGGTTTAATGCCAGTTTGTTAAACACCTTAAAAAACAGGTTGTCTTTGAAAAGCTCTAAAACAGATCACACACACACACACACACACACACACACACACACACACACACACAGAGGGTTATAAGATGAGCACTAATGGCCTGATATTTAGTGCGAACTAAAACCTTAAAATTCAGTCATAAAATATTCCTCATTAGTGGATTCATTAAGAATTCCCTGAGTTACTCATAAACATAATGACCTGCTCTTCACCTTTTAATGAGTTTTACCTCTAATGAGACTGCCAACTGACTTTACACTACATATTCACTTCATTGTTTAATTCACATGCAGCCAGGGTTGTTTGTAATGAACTCTTGTGAGCTTAGATGAGAAAATTTGAACAGTTAATCAACAATTAAAAAAAAAACACTTTTGTAAGCTTCTGGAGAGGAGATGAGTTTTTTATCAGGCCTCATTTATTCATTAAATATGTTCTGTAACATGGGATGTGATGCTCTGTATGATGTTTGTTAAATTCAGTCCAAATCATGTATTTGTTCATTCAGAAACTGTAAACTGTCTATTGAGCTGTGTTCTCAGGGTTGTACAATTTGTCCCATGATTGTGGTGTCCTGTCTGAAACTACATATTTAACAGATTTCTCTTAAGCTTGTCTCTAATCCCATGGTATTCTGCTTTCTACCGGGGACTAGACCTGCATCAGTAATGTTCTGCATGATGTCTGCTTGCTGCTACATATGAGAAATAATGTTGGTCTGACTGAAATTGTCTCAGTGCATATTTCATTTAAGTGCTTCTGTATTTTTTTTGTTGTTGTATATTTTATGTTTTGGACGTTTGTGTTGGGTTTTGTCAGCTTGTTGTCCTCTTTTGTACTTCTGCTGTAGCGGCCTTGCATTGTGTTATTCGTTGTAATCCTTCGTGCTGATATACTGAGGGAAAACATGTGCTGTTTGCTCTTTCAGCTTCAGTACCTCCCTCCGCCTTGGGGAGATTGCAAGTCTACTCCCATAGACTCTGAATATTTCTCCACGTACAGCATCACCGCCTGCCGCATTGACTGTGAAACCCGCTACCTGCTGGAAAACTGCAACTGCAGAATGGTTCACATGCCTGGTATGATTCTAGAAAGGCAATTAAAAAATGTGCCAAATACTTGTTCGTCCTTGCGACATTTTTGTAATTACTTTGACTTTTATGTTATTGCGAACAGGAACCTCCACAGTTTGCACACCTGAGCAGTACAAAGACTGTGCTGACCCAGCTTTAGGTGAGCACACACACTTCACTGCATAAGTTTGAAATGTTACTGTGATAGTTTTGCATTGAGCCATGAGACCACTCCAACCTTTATATATGATACCTCTGCAGCTTTAACTTTAATCTGCGATAGTGCTTGAGCAAAATAATAAAGTAAAATTATTGTTAAAAAATTCCATTAGGAAGATTTGCGATGTGTCTATGCTTTGCTGATATTAAATAAAATCCCGTAGAGCTTTTTTCTCTCCCTCTGTATTAAAGCTTCAGTCATTATTTGCTTTCATGGAAAGTGAACGATGGCAGCGAATGCAGCTTTTCTGTCGTGCGCAGTGATATTTTTAGCAGAGACCGAGAGCCTCTGTGTGCAGGTTTTGTTTGATTCTTCGCAGTGATCACAATATTTTTAAATGACTTTGATCATCCACAGACTTTTTGGTAGAGAAAGACAACGATTACTGTGTGTGTCAGACCCCCTGCAACATGACTCGCTATGGCAAGGAGCTGTCCATGGTTAAGATCCCCAGTAAGGCATCTGCTAAATATCTGGCTAAGAAATTCAACAAAACTGAGCAGTATATTGGGTAAGTATTATCTGGTAGCAGTCAGTTATTTTAGATCTCAGCCTCTTTTCTTTTTTCTGTTGATGGATGGATGTACTGTGGCATAGCATGACCTGGGTCTCCATCGTTCACCTTCAATGTAACAATAATGAAAGATAGTTACACGGGAAATGTGAGATATCATTTAGTGTAATGTGATATCAGCAGAAATAACCTCTCCTGGGTGTGCTCTTGTCTGTCCTCTCTCCAGAGAAAATATATTGGTCTTGGACATCTTCTTTGAAGCTCTGAATTATGAGAAGATTGAGCAGAAGAAGGCCTATGAAATTGCAGGGCTCCTCGGTAAGATTCCCGCAGTTCTCAGGTTCATTGTGACAGAAAGATGAGGTTGACCTCAGTATCAGCAGCCTCAGCGGGACACATTTCACATCGTGTGTTCACGCTTGCCGCTTTGAGGTTCCCTTCTTTGAACTCATGAAACAGGCTGAACACATTTTCATAATCTGATGCTCTTGCAAGGGCAGCCGGTTTGGGTCTGAGGAGAAGTTGATGCCGGATTGACACTTGACAATTCAGCTCAGATTACTTTGAGAGATACTGAACTGGAAGTGACAGCACAGGGGATAGTTTCACGCACCATTGTTTAATTACTGTACCTGCCCATATCTGTCAATCTCTCGTTCTCTAGGTGACATTGGCGGCCAGATGGGGCTGTTTATCGGAGCCAGTGTTTTAACAATCCTGGAAATATTTGACTACTTATATGAGGTAAAGTGATGGTTTTAACCAATTAAGATGTTAAAAGATGCTAATTGGTAATTCTTATCTTAGTGTACATAGAGACAAACACTTATACCTGCAGGGCAGGATTTTTACATGTAAATAAATGTCCATAACATTCAAGCTCTTGCCAGATGAGTCCACACAATATTACTTAAGCTTATCACTGCCAGGAAAATCTGTATCTAAGGGGGGAGCCAATGTAATGTCAGAGTAGGCCGTAGAAACTAGGAGTATAGAGGAGCCTATGTTGTCTTATGTTGGCAGTGTTTGTGTAATAATCTTCACTGCCAGAAGGGAGACACAAAAGTTCTGCACTGCAGGGTGAAGTGTACCTATTTTTGAACCTTGTTTCAAGAAAAAGAAAAAAAAAAAATCAAAGCTATCCTCTAAATGTGTCTTTATTGCATTTAAGTTTAAATAAAACGGTTTTCCCTTTTGGGAAAGAAGCTTATGTATATTCTTGTGTCTGTTTGGTTGCTAAATATTGAAGCTACAACCAGCTGCCAGCTAGCTGAGCTTAGCATGAAGACTTAAAACAGGGAAACAGCTAGCCTGGCTTTGTTCAAAGATAATAAACTCTACGCATAAGCACCTCTAAAGTTTAACAATTACCTCTTCATATTTCTTTCATTTCATGTGAACAAAAAGGTAAATGATAAGAGCAGCAAACACACAGTACATAAACTCCAGTAAAATCACAACTTGTAGATCTCACACTTTTGTTTTTGTAAGGATTAAGATAAACAAGGTAAAAAAAAATGTATTGTTTCTCTGTGCTCAGTCTTTCTGTTAAGCTAAGCTAACTGGCTGCTAGCTGAAGCTTAATGTTTACTGTCCAGAAATAAGAGTGATATCAGTTATCTCAACTAATACCCGAGTAGGCATGTATATACGGTATATAAATAAGCACTGCTGACATTTCGTCAAAATGTTACTTACCATGATGTATTCAATCTGTGAATAATGTGTTTTTGATGTTTTTGCATTTAGGTGTTTAAGGATAAGGTTTTGGGTTACTTCATACGCAAGAAACGACCCCAACGTTGTCAGAGCGACAATCTGGTAATTTTTAGTCTCTCAGAATGCATTTGACTGAATAGAATGAGTGTGATGTGATATTAGATCATCTCAGGAACAACAACAAAAACAACAAAAATAACCCAATACCTAAAATGCTTTCAATAAACAGCACCAGAGACAGAGAGCAAGCCACAGCACATTATGTCATTATTAGTTTTAATTTTCCATGCAGAGAAGATGTATTGTTCCAAAAAACATGTTCATTAATAATATATTGACATTGTTTTTCTTGCACAATATCAATGCATAACCAGTGTATCAAGTGTTACCCAAAGTATTCTTTATTCAAACAGTGGATACTACAGGGAATCTGCTTGAATTACTTTTGGGATGACAAAAATCTGCAGTAGTTTGGTAGATGAAATGCAGATGAGTATTTACAAGAAGAAAATTGACTTTTTAAGCCTTTTTTCAGAGTCTTTCTCCTTAAGTTCCCAGTGCCTGGACGAGGGAGGTGAAATGTCTGACCGGTTCTCAATTAGCTTTTTATCACGACTCATAATTCTGCTCCTACATTCAATTTATAATTACCTCTGTTGATCCACACACCAACCCTTTTTTCCGAAAATGCAGTACAGTTCTCAATGTCACTCTCAATCATGTAATTAAGGTTCATTTAGAGCAGGAAAAGCTGTTTTTGTACTCAGGTTTTATAGCTTTATGTCTGGCAGTGCGATTGGAGCAAATTCACATCGGATACATGCAGGAGAAGAAGAATAAGCTGAAAGCAGAACAAGATTAAGAGGCCTGGAGATTTTATTAACATTTCATGATCAACTCATTTTCAAAGCCTTCGAGGCAATAAAACCCATTTGAACTTCAAAATGAAAACTGGAGTAATGTGAGGCATTTCTGTCCTGACCTAAATCACAGCACAGAGCAGTTAAGAAATTATTTATAACTGAAATGCACCTTCGTAATATCAGCAATCAGCAAATGTTCAGCGCATACTGCTGAATCGAATTTTACAGAAAGATGCAGTGTGCAGTTGTTACTCACTCTGCAGGGAAAAATGCTTGAGAATGTTGTTGTAAGTCAAATTTTACATAGATGTTGTTGACCATAATTTTCTTAGTGACACATTTGAAAGTAATTGTTTTTACCTTCGGCTCCAGCCTGGGTGGAGCGTTACCTTTTCAATACAACTAAAAAAAAAAAAATTAATAAGAAGATAATTAAATCCTGAGGCATTCATCAAGGATGTGGTTTGGGTCCACTTCTGTTTTTCCATTTTGTAAACTATTTATCATGCCGTGACTGTTAGACAGAAACATCCCATCTCGGTGTTTTACTTTTTTCTTAAATCAGTGCTATTAGATGTCTTTTATGTGTGTCTTCGGGTTTTTTAGACACATGCAAATATCTGTACATACAAATATATGGTGCATCTTACATGTAGTTTCATTTTATTTATTGTGCTTGTATTTTTTTCTTGTTTACTTTTTGTGTTACTGATTTAAAATGGTTTTATTCGGTTGTCTTACTGCCAATGTCAATGTCACGTCAAGTTTATTTATATAGCACATTTAAAAACAACAGCTGTTGACCAAAGTGCTGAACAAGCATCAAAATACAAAGCAAGAAGAACAAATAAAAATAAAAATAAAAATAGCAAAGAAACATAATCAATAATAACAGATAGAAATAAAAACCAAGTATCAGAACTTAACTAGTATTGAAGGCTAATGAGAAGAGGTGGGTCTTCAGCAGTGACTTAAAATTTTCTAGGGTCTGTGCAGCTCTTATATGGATTGGCAAATTGTTCCACAGATGACCAATGTAACCACCATCAAAATTCTCAAATAATAACTAATGATAGACCTTAATTTCAAAATGTAAAATGTACTAACCACTTGATCATTTTCTTTCAAACACATAGGGCCCACTGATCATGACTCATAGCTAAAGCCACCAACCCCTCTCCCTTCACTGAAGCACTTATGAAAGCTAAAACATTTCCTCTCTTCTGGTGCTGTTTTATTCAAAAGCATTTCGCAGACTTTTGTTCAGTGCAGACAGTTCCTTTTGTCCCTGAGTCTACTGTATCTTCCAGTTTGCTTTCAGTCCTGTTGGCAGGATCTTGGGAATGCAAGCTGGAAGCCTTTGTTGTGTGTTGCACACGCCCAAAACTTTTTCATTATGAGCTATTCAAAATTACGCTGTAAAGACCCTCCTTTTTGTTCTTTTGAATCAATGAGAAAGCTATGGGTTTGTGTCTGCATGTTGATTGTGTTCTTGCATGCTCAGTTGCCTCGGGTTCAGGATTTGGTTTGATGGCTGAGGCAGAGGAAAAGATTGAAAGCAGTCATTTATTCTCTTTTGTAGATGAGGTTATTTTAGTCTGTTTGGTATTTGGAAAATCAGTTTTTATTCATTTAAAGGTGGAAGTAGAAGAAGCATTTATTTAGTGGACAAATGTTTATAGTGTGCCATGCTTTACTGGAGTCTGACATAATGTGATATTTACTGTATCCTGCCCCATTCATGTCATATGTCCATCTGCTTACAATAAACCATCCTTTTGTACTTCCTTTGTTTCTCACCCAGTAATTGTTTTTCAGCTAGTCCATTGTCACATCTCCACCCAGACAAGCCGTCACTAAAGTAATGCATTTAGTGGTTTATTAGACTCGTTTTGAGTTTGACTTTCATTCTCCTCAATGATCGTCAATGCTTACGCAGGACAATAATTGTCTTTTGTTTTCGAATCTTGTTAAGAACAGCCGCCTTCCTTCAGTACTCAAATCATCTGAGGAGAAAACAGTCTCTTACCAAATTCCCTCAAATTTTTGAACTCTTAGCATTTGCATTGTGTTTTATTTTCATTTCAGTCACCCTCACCCATCTTTCTTTTCATCATGTCTATTCCAGGAGTTTCCAGAGAACCCAACCAGCCCTGGTGTCACGCCTAATCATGCCCCCAGGTAGCACACCCCATTGATAATAGATGCTCCCTCCCATGCTGTCCCTCTCTCTCATACATACTTGATGCCATCTCATCCATCATTTCCTCAGTGGCTACAAATGATTTGGTTGGCTTTAGTAGACAGTAAACAAACGGAGGGGTGATTACACGACTGAAGTGAGCCCTTAAACATCAGGTTCAGGGTTATTATGGTGTGTTTCTGTACTTATTGGCTCAATGAAAGGCATGAGTTGGTTGGATTCTCCAAGTGCACAAACATCGGACTATCTGCACCAAGCAAAACTTGCACCTTCCACTGAATAATGATTCTTTCTTCCCTGTAGCAGAAAGTGCAGTACTCGTGTGAAAACAGATTATGTATTTATTGAATTGTTGGACAAAAAGCTTAACCACATGAGATCTATTTGTTTCCCCCCGGCACAGAGGTCCATTTAGAGGCAGTGCATTTGAGGCTCACGCCAGATAACATCACTAGATGCATTACTTTGTGATGTTATCGCAGATCTGCATGCAGTGAGTTTGCACAAAATATAAATGGTTCTTTGTCTGCTGAAATAGCCATTTCTGCTAGTGGGACTACCAGTGGTTGTTATCCACATATTATCTCCTCATGGAGCACATGCAGGGAAATGTGGATGTTTCAACTTCCGTATCTAAAAACAATTCCCATTCTAGTGTAAAAGCAGGACTAAAAATATGCTTTTTTTTTCTTTCTCCTCTCCCTCCTTTCATTCATCTTTTCCCCACCTTCACCTATTTTTTCTTTACACTGGCTCTTTTCTACCTGTGAAACATATGCAACATGGCTGATCTTGGAACATCCAAATCTGTTGTGTTCATCACTTTATCACTGTCCACATATGTTCCTGTCATTCACTGTCCTCGGTTTTACATCCTATCCTTGTGTCTGATGCGTTAAAAACTATTTTTTCCATGTTTTTGCTCAATCTTCTTGCTACATCAATTTGTTTTTATGTCCTCTGTGTCGCTTCATCGTCCCCCTTGCTCTCATTTTACCTGTTGCTCATTTCTTTCCTCCATCACCGTCATCATCATCGCTCCCTTCATCGCCCCTCCCTTAACCCGGTTGAACTCGTCTTCCCTCCTTCCCTCCCCTCTGTCTTGCAGAGCACCTGTGACACCCTCCGGAGTCACTCGGACAGTCTCGGATTCACGCCGAACATGTTACCTCGTCACCCGACTCTAGGCAACTTTGAGGAGTTTGCTTGTTGACAGCATAAAGTAGGGGTTGGGGGTCGGGGAAGCACATCCGGGGGACTTGACAGCAAACTGTGAAATAATGTATGTATTTAACAGAAAAACGGACGAGTGTGTAACTCCAAAAAAGTACAGTAGAGTTTATCAATGCCTGAATAGAAATAGAATACTATCATCAGAAATAAAAGAGACCACTTCCAGAACAGAACTCAGGTTTAACTGCCATGTCAAGGCATCAGTGTTAATTTATCATGTTTCATTTTGTGCTTTTGTTTCTCACACGCCGTCACTCAAGTGTAAACAATCAGCAAGGATATACGTGTCAAAAAAAAAAAAAAAAAGAATTTTTGACCTGTGTTGAGATTAGTTGCTTAGTACTGTTGTGCTAATTTTGCTGTGCATCAATCCAAAAACGAAGAGTACATATGGATTGGTTTGTGTAGCACTGCGGTTTCTTATCAGTGTTGTCTCCAGCATCTAACCAATGCTGTATTGAATGACCTTATACTTGTCACCAGTTTGAACAGAAGAGCCTTTTTAGAAATCTGCTCGACTGTAACTAGCTGATTGTTAATTAAAAAGAGCTGCTCACACCTGAATCCAAACACTGGACAAGTGTTTCATGTTGCCTTTTGCTACGGTGAGGCTTTGAACTGTCTCATTATTAGATGACTGTGCTTGT
>JAQFJA010000004.1:15744695-15755610 GCA_029874485.1 Naso brachycentron
AGGAATGGGTGCATATGTATTTACAGACAAAACATTGTTGCAGACCCATTTATTAAGAAAAATTAAAGGCAGGAGAGTCAGAAGTTTAAGTACCTGGAGTAGATCCCGTCCTGTGCTGCTTAGTTTGGGGACCACATTCACCAGTGAGGTGGTAGCTGGATACATGGGATATGGCTGCAGGTAGAAAAAAAAAAAACAGTAAATAACAGTTTGGGACACACAGTGTATGCTCCATGCACTGTGGGTAATTATTTACCTTGTAGTCGGGGAGTTTCGTCATTGTCTGCCACTGTTCTTCAGTTGGTGTTCCCAACAATGTGTTGAAGGGTTAAAGAAAAAGAAAGAGACTCGTCCAGCTTGTTAAGACACACTGTTCGTAAATCATTGAGCAGGAAGTGAATCAATAGTTCTGCCTTAATGAAAATCTGTGGTCCCACATAAACTGCAAAAGCCAAAGACCACTGCTGTCAATTCCTACTAATGAGGCCAGAAAAAAGATATCTGAAGATTCTTTTCAGCTGGTCGTCAACATCGTTCCCGGGGAATAAAGGCCTTCCAGCATTAGCCAGCTCTATATAGGACACGGAATAAAAAATGCAACACAATATGATATAAATATTTTACAAATGCTGTGGTTTGGCTTAAACACTTTTCCACATAATTAACCAAACAAACAAACAAATGACACAAAACAAATTATAAACAGCAAATAACACATAGTGATATGCATCAAACTGAAGTATTACTTTATAGAAACAAAGACAGTTACAATAACTCATTTCTCTTGTAATCCTGATCTGCCCCATTCTACAGACTGCAGAAAAATTCCTTTGGTGAAAAGAGCGTGGGCTCGCACATACCTTTTTATATCTGCATTTCTAGTATGTGATTGCAATTTACATCAAAACACCCACTTGGTATTTTGCCTTGGAAAAACATCTTGATGAAAACAGCAACCACACAATAAAATGTGAATTTAGCAAACAAAATCCAAAAAAAAACTGTGTGGCTGTAAAAATATTTTTAACAAAAATCTCACATTATCTGCTAACTGTGTCAAATTCTAGACACACATTCAAAAGATTTAGTTCCACAGGTATTATATCTTATAATGTGTTTTCTTTGTCTCACAAGCTCAAACACTATTTTGGCATTTATGTAAAAGGACTTGCCTGTATAACTATTAGACGGCCTATACTTAAAGAGATGCATTATAAAGATTTATCACTAGTTTCACCAGTGTTTTAGTCAGACTGGATAACAGGAGTTAAGATAGGAGTAACTTGTATCATCATTGATGTCAGCAATCACAAACAAACCTGCAAATATGCATCCAGCAGACCACATGTCGATTGAGGTAGAATAAAGTTTAGCACCAAATAGCACATCTGGAGGCCGGTACCACAATGTCACCACCTAGAATTAAACCAATTACACCAATTACCACAGGCAAACTGGTGTTAACATAACCATCCAGGCATCCATCTTAATTACTGTTCACTGGGGAGGGAGGTATACTCTGATTTCACAAAGAAAGGGATTTGGCAGCACTGTCACCAACATCAGCCATCAGGTTCCCATCACACCTTCTTGTCATTTTTACAAACTGCTGCTTTGTTGACTGACGGACAGAAGCAGATTTAGTGATTTTGGTGCCCAAAGGCTAACGCTGCGTTACTTTACACCCTCTCTCTAACTGGGAATATTCATATCAGCAGTGGTATTATCAACTATTAATAAAAACTATAAATACTGCACAGTAAAGTCCTGCATTCAAATATTTACTTCAAGTATATAGTGAAAGAGAGGCACTATAAGCACAATTCACTTAAATTTACTTAATGTCCATTCAAGGATTAGGATTTTTTTTTTAATTGATATATTTTATAGGTAAAATCTGAATCTGTAATATACCAGGTCATATTTTTCTGTCAGGTAGTAGTATGTTTTCCTCTGAAATAGAAGGACAGTACAGCCGAGCTGCATATTTTGTGAGTGCTTTGGGGGGCTTCTGTGAGTAATTCAAGGGCAGAATAACTTACAGTAGTAACATAATTCAGTATTTTTAATATCAAAACATCATAACAAATTTAAAGCTGTTTGGGGTCATTTTAGTCAGAGGGCCAAAGGCAGTTGACTTCCTTGCAGAATGGTTAAGTCTACCCTTGGTGTCAAGTGTGTTATTTATTACCATATTATTATTATTACATTACATTTTTTTTCCAGGTTATGTGAGAAAGTGGTGCAGTGCACTGACAGAACAAAGCAAAAGGAATCAAATGAAACTGTAGAAAAGTTCTATTTCCCAGAGAGACTGTGTGGGCTGACTGAAAGAAGTGTTAATTTTTCAGCTGGAAAGTTTCAAAGTTCAGTTCAGTACAGATGTTAATTATGAGACCACCTGCTAGAGAATCACTAACAACTTTTCAGGAGTCAATTTTACGGAGAATAATGGAATTAAACTGGAATTCTCCAACTGCAACAACATAAATGCAAGCTGCTAATTTGAAACAGTTGGATACTGAGACATGACCGTTTGCAATGTTCTTTATTTACAATGTTGAACACACACACACACAAAACAAACTGAGTCTCCTATGTTGCCTTTTAAATGTTTTAAAAAATGCAACATATCCTGAAGCACTGCGTTTTCAATCCTCCAGTGGGTCTTTGGGACTTTTAATTAATCTGGGTGAAAGGATTAATGGAGAAGAATTTGTGTGGAGAACTCTTTATATGCACTAAAAAAATATTACCTCTCGTAAAGCTTCATTTTAACTTTGGGCTGCCATAAATGATGAACTTCACACTGAACCATTTTCTTGTATTTTTAAGCATTTGACAGAGCTGGCAATTACTCAGATAGATTAAACAAAATCCTGATACTATCATCATGAGAATTCTAGTAGCTGTATGTAATCTATGCTGCATGGAACTACATACAACATTTCCCTGTAGTGCAAAATCAATGTGGGGTCATTCATTTCTTGTTGCTGAAACAGTGCTGAGTCTCAGGGTTGGCCATCCTCTGAAATGGCCTTTTAAAATGACCTTACTTCAAATTCTCGATGCTTCAAACATTTTCCCCCTCTAGGTTTTCTGTTTATTACATTTTCAGATCAGTGGTGTCACCCTAGGTCAAGCGCCACCTCATGAGATTGGCTCGCCGGGACCTTTAGGTCAGCCAACCCCAAAAAAACGCAAAACCGTTCTGAGGACTTGCTTGTCATTTCTCTGATGGCATCAGCAGCAACAAAAAAAAAATCAAACCTCTCTTAAATCGCATGCTGCAGAGTGTTCCCCTCCCTCTCTTCATCATTAATTTAATAGCTTCATTTCAGGACCTCAGAGAAACAAATTGGGGCGATCAACTATATCAGTGTCTCAAAACATGGAACTCTGTGGAAAAGGCTGTGCATCTGTGACTGTTGCTGCAGTTTACTAATTAGATGTTACCCTAATTTCTACTTTATCCAGCCCTTCAACGAAGCCTGAAAGCTTTCAATTTATTGATGAGATTTCACTCACTTTAAATACCTTGTAATGAGGAGTACAAATCTCTTTATATTGTTAGTGGGTACCTGTTTTTAAATCCCTAAATGGCAATCAAAACTCTTGAAAATCAGTCTCCAACTTTGTTTAAGACACTGGTGCAGGTTATACATTTTTAGATGGAAGAAGTCATTTATCAGCAGCTTCTGTTAATGAAATACAACCTACCTCAGCTGAGTAACACCTCACTGGAATGCCAAATGCTCGAGCCAACCCAAAGTCAGCCAGCTTCAACTCCCCGTTCTACAGACAGACAAAAAGGTACCAAATCATCCCAGGCGTTATTAACACAGACTGATATACTACAGCACACCACCAGATTTACCAATACACTATAAACATGCCGTTACTGATTTAAAGTATCCTTTTCTTGTTTCAGTTTGCCTTTTTCTTGGTTTCAACATTATATAAAAATGACATATTTAACGAATAGTTACCAACTTTGGAGTCAAAGTCCAAATGCACTTACTCTGTTTATGAGGAGATTCTGTGGCTTCAGATCTCTGTGAAGAACATTTCGACTGTGGCAGAAAGCAAGGCCTTTCAACAGCTGGTACATGAATGACTGCATGAGAGAGAAAGAGTGACGTGACTGAGCAATCTTTGAAAACTTCATTCTAAGGTTCACATGATATAAATGACATACTGATAACAATTATGGGTCAACTATGATGCTATCTAAAGACCAAGCCGCCTATCCGGTGCTGTCCTCGGTTTAACTCTTCAATAGTTACCCAGGATGTTTATCTCATACCTTCACAGTTTCAGGATCTAAATCCCCATTGCAGCTGTCAAAATACTTCTTCAAATCCTGCAATACATAACACACACACATTAGCTACAGATCGTCCACATTAAAATGTGATACAAATTTGGGATGACTCTTTCTCACCTGATCACAATATTCAAAGACCAGGGTTAACTTCTTGTCACTGTGCAAAACATCATGTAGTCTGCAGAAAACAGCAGTAAGTTAAAGTTTATTGACTTCAGTGTTGTATGCAAGATGTTCCTGTTTTCTTTTTCTTTTCTTTTCCTTTTTTTGACAAAAGGGGGAGACTATCCATCATTTCAAGGTGACAAGTTAAAATCACTTTGGCAAACCGGCTTACCTGACAATATTTTTATGCTTTAGTTCCTTCAGAAGACAGATTTCTCTCAGAGCAGAACTTGGCACCCCCTGAAAGAATTTACAGCCAGCTTGATTAGCATTAGCCTGCTAGCAATTTGCTAGCAGATAATGGAATGAAATGTTATCCTGACAACAAACCTCGTCGTCGTCATCCAACCTGACCCTTTTCAAAGCCACAATTTCGTGTGTTTCTCTGTTTTTAGCCTTGAAAACTGTCCCGTAAGTCCCTACAACGATAGATAACGTAGTTAAAACACTGTTGTCGTACTGATGAATGGCATAACAACAGAGATCCTAGCATTAGCTAGCTACCTTGCGAGCGTTAATATCGTTAAATCTGGCAGGTATAATTTTTCTGAAAGATACTGTCACGTATACATATTTGAATATGTAAAAACTGTACGCAGGGTTTTGTACATGGTTTACAAGGGAAGTACTTACGCAAGCACAAGGCTCACAATCTAGCTAACGTCAGCCACACAACTAGCTACATGAATGCTAGTTTAGCAAACCAGGGTAGCTAATATTAACTTTATAAAAACGCGTATGAAACTTACCCTCTCCGATTTTTTCAAGCTTCTCATATTTCTGCATGTTTGGTCCGCAAAGCCAGCCTTGAACAAGCTAGCAAACCAACACAGATTAAAGCCCCAAATGGGGGTTAAAAATGTTATGATAGCTAGCGTTAGCTTGAAGCTATCTGCACTTGCTGCTCCTGGTCGGTCTGCAGCAAAGCTTCTCTTGTTGGCCACCCAGAGGCCAAAAGGTGAATTGCAACACTCTTGGACCCGACCAGAGATCCAAACATTGATGGATGCAGAAACATCTTTTTTTGAATTTTCTGTTATTTGAAGAGATATTATGACTTTGATTGCACAAGAAAGGCAAAAAACAGAGGGTGATGTAGTTCACGCTAATCATTTTCAAGTACAGTACCAGCTTCTTAATAAGACTACTCAACTTCACCCACATACTGTCCAAGTCCAAGCTGTGCACTCAAGGTTATGTGATATCCGCAAAAAGACACCTCTTAAACATGTTTCCCTTACTAAAGTTGATCATATGTAATCTAATCCCCAACTGGATTCTGCAAGTAGTGGTTTGACTGCATGTAAATGTTATTTGATTTGAATTTGGACAGCCTAATTCGCCTGATAAATGGCATAAACACTTCTCTGACACCCCTGTCAAATGGATAGAAACCTTTATAGAAATTTAATACAAGCTTTTCCTTTGCCCCATTTGGCTAATGTGCCCATAACACAATTAATGAATAGTGATATTCACCAGAGTGCTCGGACTGTACAGACACACAAGGGAAAATAAAATAAAGCCACAACAAAAACAAACATTTTAAGTCAATCTACACCCCAAATCTTCTGATTAACATTTGTCATCCAGAAAACTGAAAGGTGACAGTAAAAGGTTTGTAGTTTCCAGCAGCTGTGACAATAGATTTTAAATGGAAATCACATTTCTGCTTGTTTTTATCCCAGTATGCAAGAAGATTTTAACTGTATGATCACTACAAGAAATAAAATGTATACTTCACATTATGTTAGCTGTGTTTTTACATTCTTCAAGCCAGTATTTGTGACATTACACGGAAAGTCTGTGGATTACAATTCATAAAAAAGGAAAAATACAATATACTCTCATTAAAACACCTTTAATTATATTTTCCCCGCACATTATAATTTACCATTCTATACAGAGTAAGGGAAAACAGTGTTATGAGATCCTCATGAAGGTAGATACTGTACAGTAGTGTGGTTTGTTTATCCTCACAGTCTGATCCAGTTGGTCCGCTCATACATTTACATGTATAAATTTGAGTTTGTCATCAAACTATACAGAGAGCTGGTGAATTTATACTACATGTTTTACATAATGTTCTGGCAAGCCTTTCCTATGAATTTCATTAAAAAGACATTCCATTACTCATGGCAGTCTTGTTGTAGACCTATAGTAAACAAGTTTTGGTGTGCTCACTTCTGCCCCTCAGCTCTTTGCCTGCGGATCAGATCAGAATAAAGTCCTCCTTTGCTCAGCAGTTCCAAGTGAGTCCCAGCCTTAAAAGAAAAGAGGACACTGTTAGATATAGTCAACATATATTATAGTCAATGCATTGGTATGACGGCAATCAATATACCTGTATGACGTCAGCTGTTTTCAGTGCTTTCTTGAACTTACAAGGTAGTTTAAAAAATAAGTCAAGACTTTTAAGTGGAGATACGAGCACCTCCATTTTTTTTTTAAACACTTTGCAAGCTCACCTCCACAATACGGCCATTGCTCATGACACAGATGAGGTCTGCCCCTTGAATGGTGCTCAGCCGGTGGGCGATGATAAGCACAGTGCGACCCCTTGTGGCCCTGTCCAGAGCCTCCTGCACCACTCGCTCTGATTCTGCATCCAGGGCGCTGGTGGCTTCATCCAGCACCAGGATGCTGGGGTTCTTGATCAAGGCGCGGGCGATAGCGATGCGCTGTTTCTGGCCGCCTGATAACGTCACACCTCGCTCACCTGAGTGTAGAACTCTCGAGTTCAGTATTTGAATGGAACACAAATTTTAATATCCTGTAAATGCCTGAACGAGAGCACATACCGACCACAGTGTTATAGCCGTCTGGGAAAGCTGTAATGAAGCCGTGAGCGTTGGCTTGCTTGGCTGCATTAATGACCTCAGCATCTGTGGCCTCAGGCTTCCCAAAGCGGATGTTCTCCATGACAGATGATCCGAACAAAACTGGCTCCTGCAGGGATACAGAACAGAAGCTACTCTGAGAACTGGCACAGCTATGAATATGTTTAATTAAAAAGTTTTATTCACCTGACTTATTAATTCCCCTAGTTTTAAAACTGGGATGAATTATTGATGAACGGTTTTTACCTGATTGATAAATCCAACGACTTGCCCCCTGAACCAGGACAGATCAAGCGTCCGGATGTCAAGTCCGTCCAGCATGACCACACCGCTGCTCGGGTCATAGAAACGCTCCAGCAAAGCTGCCACAGTGGACTTCCCTAGAATGTGTTGCATAACTCATTTACAGGTTCCCCATCACATTGTTCACATGTCACATTTCTCAATCACTGAGATATTACCTCCTCCAGATTCTCCAACAATGGCAACAGTTTTACAAGGTGGCAGGGTTAAGTTGAACTTCTTCAAGATCTGATGGCCTGGTCTTGTTGGATAGCTACAAACATACAACCAAAAGAAATCAGTGGACAATATCCTCTAATATTTATTTGCAGTTAAAGAACCGTACCAGTCTATTTTTGACTTCTCACCATTAGCAGAGATTGTTGCTAATGGTTCCCTCTGCAAATGTTGTTAAAATTCAACCATGCACAAACTTAAGTAGATGTCAGACTGCATTTTTAAAACTTATTCACTGCCATCATGTTGAAACAGGGTATAGAAACACTATAGGACATGTGAAAGTTTCCAGGTATAAGTAATTCACCCTTCTACAGAGAATGTCTGCGTTTATTTGGTCAAACACTGCTGAGCTAGAGAGAGACTGAGAGAAAGAAGGGAACCGTTGAGACGAAAGTTATTACGTCTGGAAAAATAGTTCCTTACAAGTGCTGCCTTCCCAGCTCAAATATTTGCGTTCTCACACATTTTCAGGTACTTTCTGTAACGTTTATTGCATATGGACAAAATATAAACAAACACGATAGCTCATAGATAAAGCTAATTTGAAAAAAAAAAAGCTTGGGATTTATGTAATCTACGGGGCGGATGCTGACAAAGGTAAAAGTGACCTGTAGTGACACTGATATGGTCCTTTAATGTCAAGAAGTTGTCTTGAAATCTACTTTAGTTTTGAATGAACCTGAATGAAATGTCCATGAAGTCCACTCTTCCTGTCAGAGAATGGTACGGGATGCGTCCTCCTCCAGACATTGGAATGGTCGGCTTCAAAGAGAGGTATTCAAATACCCGAGCCCCAGAGCTGATTCCCCTCACCATCTATAACAGATGTAAAAGATTGGCCTCATTTCACTATAAATTATCTTTCTGATATTAGATTTTTAGATTTCTACAAATTATTCTTACTCACCTGGCCAAAAAGGATGGAGATGCTGGCCAATGACCTGAGCACAAAAGAATATTGAAACTAAACCATAAAAATCACCGACAATTAAACTGATTCGCTTTAACTGTAAATGGTAAGGGGAGCAACTGCTATTGGAAAAACTGTCTTTTACCTCTGAACAGTCTGGGAAGCAACTAGGAAAGACATGAGGTCTCCAGGAGACATTTCATTGCTAGAAATTAAAGTCCCTCCAGCAAATATAGTCCCCAGGACAATGCCTGTGTTGAGAGCAAACAATACAAAAATGTGACTATATTGAATATCATGAGAAACAGTGTTAATCTGCTCAACCTTGTGCTTGACACTTAACACAGTGAAATACACTCACAGTTCAGGGCGATGTTTGACAGGCCTTGGAAAACTGCTATTCCAGCACCAAGATTTTCATTCATTTCACATGATTTATCAACTTCATATGCATATAACCTGTGGGGGGAATAAAGGTTTATTTAAAAGCATATTACCTTTGACTTACAGCATACTGTGTCTCTACAAGCTCTGTGGCTATGAGTATATTAAAATATACTCCCACTCACTGAAGCTCCCGCTCCTCCATCGCAAAAGCTTTCACTGTCCGCACGTTGCCAAGCGCCTCATCTGCCACTCCGGTTGCTTTTGCCACCTTGAATTAAAGACAGTTAAGTGACAGATTGAGTTGAATTTGCTGCATGCCTTGACTGCAAAATAACATCAATTTGAGTTTCAAGCTGTTCAAGCTCTGAGTACTGACACTAAAAAATGAATAGGTGGAATTTGCTGCGAATATAGGTTGTCAAAACTACCAGCAATCTGAAAAAAGTAACTTTCTGTCATTTCTGACTATTGCTTACTGGGAGTGTATCTCAAAACACAACAGTTAACATGGACATACTTGTATCTTTGGGTCTGTATCAGAATAGGAGTCAAGAGGAAGTTGTAAAGAAAGTTGACATCTTAATATTTGTGGGCAGGAGTGAGATAGGATCTATATAGTGTTGAGAGAGGATGCAGAGTATGTCTGCCACATGCTTAAAAAAAAAAAGTCTGTTTGGCTTATTTTGACCACTAAAGATTCTGAGCAGAATTCTAATCATCACCTGTTCTTGAGCCAAACGGGATAGTCTGCGGAGGAATGAGCCAATAAGAGCTCCTCCTCCCACCAGACATGGGAGGACGACGACCGTCAAACCTGTGAGTTTGGGGGAGATGACATAGAGAGAGACGAAACATCCAACTGTCTGCGTGATACTCCGCAGACCCTGCAAAAAAGCATAAGAGCAAGAAATAGCAATTAATTAGAAGGCTAAAACTACATAACACAATATTTATTATTTTACAACAAATTTTGCCCTACATACTTGTGAGATGACCAGTTTAAAAGAAGATTTGAACTCCTGAATGTCAGCAGTCAAACGATTCACCAGCTGCCCAGTTTTGTTGGCATCAAAGAAAGCCACATCCTGCCTGAGACAGAAACATAAAACTGGCTGTGGGTGAAGTCCAACCATGAAGTTAATAGTGCTCATTAGCATATAAATGACAGCCTCCCGTCTTTTTCTCTGACTTTGATGGAATTTGTACCTCAGTAAGGATGCAAAAAGGGTCTTCCTCATGTCTGCTGCCACTCTCTCCCCCACTCTCGAAAGCAGGATGATGTAGCCACTTGTCAGCAGCCCCTATACAAAAGAGGTGTTAAGTGAGCAGAGAAACAGAGCATTTTCCAGAAAAGGGATGTCACATTTATATGGTTTTATGCATATTTTTTCAGACTGAAAGAGAGTGGAAGACAACATGCAGACATAAGGCAATGAGCATTATAGCTCTAAAGGAAACCAACTTTGTCAAACAACAAGACTGGAAACCACAAATGAACTGAATTACTGAAAAATTTCACTTTATAATGTAATCCAATACAGCACATTTACCACAGCCTGACATCGTAGAGTTGCTAAACATTTTTCTGACACAGTTTTAATAGAAATACACTAGACCACGGCTCATAAGTTTGTTGCATTGGTATGCATTTCATAGTGCAGGTGCTTCTTTTATTGCATCCTTGAGTTTCTTCCCAGTATATAAACAGAGAAATAAATGTCCAATTACCATCTTCTTTATTACAATGCACATTTTTACTGATAC
>JAQFJA010000004.1:15779099-15801609 GCA_029874485.1 Naso brachycentron
ACTTACAGATCTGTGTACGCATTCACAGATCTTTGCATGCATTTGCACATTTGTCTTCACTTGCAAATCTGAACACAGACATACAGATTTTTTTACACACACACAAATCTGATTACGGACACACAGATCTGAACATGCACACACAGATCTGAACACGCACACACAGATCTGAACACACACACACAGATCTGATTACACACAAACAGATCTGATTACGCACACACAAATATATTGCTACAATAGTACCCCCATACAATACAAAGCACATTGCGATATATTGTGATATTTTGTATTGACTGAAAGTGTAAAAACAGAACTGAAATACAAGTTGCTGTGCACGATCTGGGTAGTCTTAATACAACACACCACATTATATTGAGAATTCAGCGGCCAGTTTGAGTCAAAACAATTTAATTTAAAATTTTCCTTTCCAATGTAGCTGCCATAACGTTAAAATGAAAAATAAAATCTAAGTGCACTCTTGCATTTTAGCTGCACACACTGACATTGAAAGCATGAAAATAAAGTGCGTAAGTGTTCTTTTGTGTGATTGAACTTTAGAGCTGGGTTTTGGCATGGACTTCATGATACGATACGTGTCACCATACAGGGGTCATAACACGATACAAATATCATGAAAATAAATATTGCGGTATTCGTTTTTTAGCACAGCCCTAAACAAGACTGATTTGTCATTTGTCGGGGACTATTTTGAGCTGTGAATTAATACACATTTGATGCTCTAGCAAGTATTTCAAGCACCGGGATGGTGTTTGTGTAATTTACCCAAAATAAAGTCCATTGCTCTATGTTCATTGGAATGAAAAATCTGTCCCCTCGTGCAGCGGTGTGGTTCATTTATGTGTTATAATAGGAAACTATTTGTCAGCAGGATAAAGTTATTGTCGGCGACAGATCTACTGTAAGTGCTGACCAAATTACTGTACCAAAGCCTCATTTAAACCTCTTAAAATGTGAGTGGCTTTTCACAGGCTTGAAGTATGGCTCATCCTCTGACGGAGGGTGTTGTGTTGCATCTATTTTCTGCTGGTGATGAGAAGTTCACAGTTGCTAAGATGGTCACTCACTTAATGGAGCAAAGTGGCACCACTGCTACTGTGACTTCCCCCAGGAAGAAGTTGTCCCAAGAGATGAAATTGTAGAGTTGTACATTTATGTTTGCTGATAGTCTTCATTCAGTCTGATAATGAGGGTGCTGCCACTGATGTACCTGTTTGCTGTTGTGTGCAGGAAATCAGATATTTCAGCCTTGGAGTTTGTTAGTTTGTTGGATTTCAAGGGAGTGTTTGCAAAGTCAAAAAGTTAAAAAAATCAGTACCTAGTTGTTATATGTGGTCATGCAACCATAAAATATGATAAATAGCAACGAAAAACACAAAATACCATTAATGGAGACTAAATGGTTACCATTACAAAAATACATTACACATTTGCAGCCACTGAGTTGTCTGACCTTTACTTTGTGTTGGATTATTATACATCATTTGGAAAAAAGAGGGACCCTGGCAGAAAAGGAAGTTCATTACATTACTAGGAAGATAACCTATTAAAGCACTAAAAAAGAAATAAATGTTAGCGATTATTTATCAGTGTTTAGTAAGTCCTATGGATGCATGACACATCTGTGATATTGGCAAGTATATGCTTAACCCCTAGAACAAAATATTAGTTTTGGTCTAAAATGAAGCTAACATTTCCGATAGGTAATTATTCGAGTATGTTTGTGTTTTTTTTTTTCCTTCGTGTCAAAAACGGACAGCATAGTTGCAATTTACAGTGATTGCTCAGCGTTGCTCATGCGAGGAGGAGCCAAATTGTATTCTTTCAACACTACAAATCTGAGCTGTCCTCTTGATCATTATGATAAATTTGTGAAGAACAAACAGAAACAGGCACCAGTGAAAAAAACAAAACAAAACGTCAGCAGTTGTTTTATTACTTTGCCCTGGTGAAAGTGAGCGCTTTGAAAAGCAATGTACTTTATGACTGCATCTACCCGTGAGCCAAAGACCATAAGCCTATGCATAATGATGTTAATTTCACTGGAGGGAAAATATATGTGCATAAATTTCAGGCGGCAAATGAGCTGGAAAATACCGCATATTGGATATTGTCATTCAAAGGTTAACTTTATGAGCCAAACTGTATCTGGATAGCTTTGGCTTTCTTTAGTGTGTCACCTGTGGTTTTTTGCAACCAGATGTTCTCAAAGTAAAAAATCCTCAACTCCCAAGTTGAAAACAGCTCACTTGTTCTTTCAAAGGCACATTACCGGAAATATCAAAACAAATACTCTCCTAGATACTTTTGAGTGATTTAATGAGCGCATTGGACCTCACCCATAACTCACAGTGGAGTTCCGTATGTTTCAACACTTGATTCCTAAAGTTAAAATTGTTGGCTTAGATTCAGAGTATAGATATAAATACAGTTGTGGTGCAGCAGACAGTAAGAAACGTGAGAAGTAATAAAAACATAAAGGATTCAGGCTATTATGTAACCTCCATCGAAATAGTAATGGTAGTCAGCATACTGAAACCTTGACCTTGTTCACATTAAACAAGGTTATGTTAATATGAAAGAATACTACAAGAATGTTTTGCAGGTATTTACCATGCAGTATTTTGAATATTTTGACTCATTAACGGCCATCTCCTAGTACATGCTCAAACACACACACACACCTCAAACTCAGACTGAAGAAGCTTTTCACTTGTCACATTATTAGAAATTTAATCCATAAAATACGCAAAATGTAATGAAATAAAAATGTCAGTTTAGAGCTTTTGTGTATTGAAAACATTGTTGAAAAGCAATGGATCATATTGAGTTCTGAATTTCCATAAATATGCCAATCAAAAAGTTACACAGATTCAATTTCCAGTGTGATTGATTATCACTCTGAGATCGGTGTGAGATTGATGTAGAACATTTGGAAAGTGGTTGACAGTGTCGATTGACATTTGCAACGTAATAAATATGGTTGCTTAACCTGAAGATTCTGTTATTTTTCATTGTGTCAGAGCCTAAGGTGCCATTCAGGAGGAAGCTGCAGGATGTGGAGGTACAAGAGAAACTGTCAGCCACACTGATGTGTGAGGTGCCTCTTAATACCACACAGACCAACTGGTTCATGGAAGAGACGCGGATTGAGCAAAATACCAAATACCGCATGGAGGAAGAGGGCACCCTGCGTCGTCTCACCGTACACAATGTCACCACCAACGATGATGGTGTTTACATCTGTGAGATGAAAGAAGGCAGTCGCACTGTGGCTGAACTCACCGTCCTGGGTATGGTTGAGACTTTTTATCTGTCTTACTAAATATTATGTGGAAGCATTGCAATGCTATTATCAAGAGGAAATAATGCGACATTCTTTAAATACTGCTAAAAGTTAGGAAATTATGCAGTCTGCACTACTGATCCTTGGAATCTATTTTCAACATGTATTTGAGGCTACTAAATTTATTTTACGTAAAATTTGCTTCTTATATTCCAGGCAACATTACCAAGAAGCTTCCCAGAAGGACTGTGGTTCCTGTAAGTGACACTGTCATCTTCTGTGTGGAGCTCGAGCATCCCTGCCCAGATGCCTACTGGACACGCAATGGCGAGAGGCTGAAGGAAGATTCCCGTATTTCCATTGCCTGCATGCTCAGACAGTACACGCTCACAATAAGAGATTGTCAGGCAGACGACTCGGGAGAAGTGGCCTTTGTTGCTGGAGACTGCAAGACTTCCACTCGATTCTCTGTGACTGGTGAGGATGTCACCTGGGTCAATAGACTCAAGATACTGAATTTTCTTAATCTTTTATTTGATACACACTCATCTGATCGTTATTATTCTGCTCTAGCTGCAAGGAAACATCCTCCCGATCCCCCAGTCGATGCTGTGGTGCAGAACAAGACTGACTCATCCATCACCATTCACTGGTCTCCTCCTGACAGCGACCGCCCAGTGCCCATCAAGGCCTACATTGTGGAGAGGAGGAAAGTTGGTACTCAGACATGGCAGAGGTGCAGCGCTGGAGAAACCATCACGTCAACAGAGATCACCATCAGCGGCTTTACTGAAGAAGCAAGCTATCAATTCCGCATCTCTGCTATGAATGACTTCGGCCAGAGTCCCTACCTGGATGTGCCTGGAAGCTTCTACTTAGGTAAGACCAGTGTCTCTGTGACCTTTGTCATTCATGACTTTGTGCTGTGTTACATGCATTTAAGTCCTATTCTCTCATATCTTGTTTGCATGTTGTCTCCAGAACCCGTTGCTGAAATTAGGAAAGGCCTGGTGAACAGCACTGCAATCGCCAACGAGGAGTTCTCTATCTCAGTGGAGCTGTCTGCCGTATGCTCTGGCTTCTGGTCTGTAAATGGCCGCCTCCTGCGCAGTGGAGGCGACTACCTCATCACCAGGTCCAAGAACACACACACTCTGCTCATCCGTACGATGAACATAGAGATGAATGGAGCCGAAATCAAGTTCGTGGGTGGAGGCTCGCAAAGCAGCTGTGTCCTGTCTGTGAAGGGTATGCACTCAAATACAGTTAAATGTTCATTAAGTCATATTAATATACAGTAGTACATCAGCCTTTTTGCATTAAAATCTTCTAGATACTTTCTTAGTCTTGTCTTTAATTGAAGGCCATTTGCTGTATTTTTTTGTGAGAAGCAAATCAGTAATGCTTTCTCTGTATTTTTAGCTCCTCCTGTTCGGTTCACCAACAAGTCAGGTTTGACAGAGGTGGTGACCTGCAGTGCCCAAGCCACTGCTCAGCTGACTGCTGAGGTGTCGGATTACGACGCACAGGTTTGTGATGGGAACACACGTCAATTCCAGCTTTACTTTTAGCCTTCACACATTAGTTCAAGAAACTTCTAACTGTATGAGTATGCAGGGATGGAAAATGTAAATGCCTCTTTCTGTAACTGAGTGGAGTTTTCCTGCGCTATTTTAAGTGTACTCTTAAATATTTTGCTTTTCTCTGAAGCGTTGTTGTTAAGGTACGACCAATAATAAAATCAGAAAAACAGATAATAATGCTGAAAAAGATATTTGGGATAATCCATGAACAAAAATATATTTCATTTAAGTTAACTTTGAGGCTCTTTTCTATTGTGAGACAATCTTTGAGGGTGAAAAGATGCTCACCACTTACTGAATTGATATATTGTAGTGGAAGTTAATTACCGTATGGAAATGAACACAGCTAGTATGCCATATTTTCTAGTCTTCTTGCTATTTCTGTTACTATTACTCAAAATAGTCAGACACTTTGTATTTGTGTATGTCAACAAAAGTACTCCTGCTTGGTAACAATAAAGTAACAGTAGTTCTGCTTGAGTGAAACGTTCAAAAACTTTTTGAATCCTAGATTTTGCTCATCATGTCTATTTTTAGCAATCACTCCTATGTTTGTTTCTCTAGGTGGTTTGGATGAGGAATGGGCGTGAGGTGAAAGTGGGAAAGAAGTATGAATATGTGACCGTCGACCGCAAGAGGATCCTGATGGTCCACAATGTTACAGAGGAAGATGTGGGCATCTACGAATGTGTTTTAGCTGATGACAGAATGCCTATTAAACTTATTCTTAAAGGTATGCTCATAAAATCATTGCTACTATTGGAGTTTTACCGTTTAACTTCATTTCAGAGCACATTGATTTATCAGTCCACATTGGTTGGAGCAAAGATAAATTTGTAAAGGGAACTTGGCATGGCGTGTGCAACAAGAACTGCCTTTAAGAGCACATAATGCATTTTGTCAAAGACCATGTGATGCACTGAAATTTGACAGGCACTGATGCCTGCTAACATATATACCTGTCATCATGCAGTCAACTCCGGTGTTACTCTGAAACCCCAGCTTGAGCTTCATATGCATGAACTGATCAGATTACAAAGCTAAAGATACACATTTTCAAAATAATCTACGTTAATGTCACAAAGACTTGTCACATGTATTATTCACACTTGGTAACCCTGATATGTGCCTGTATGAACACAAACAATAATTTAAGATGTTATTAATTAAAAAATCATGACTCTATTCCCTTTCTTTTTTTTCTCTTAGATGAACCGGCCAAGTTTCTGAACAAAGCCAGAGGCACCATGGGTATGTCATCGTCCCTTAAAGGAGATCTAGAGCTGAGCTGTGAGGTAACTCCTGCCAGCGCCGCTGTCGTGTGGAGAAAAGATCAAGTGGAGATCACTGAGGACCAAAGAACTGCCTTCGTCTCCAAAGGGACTCAAAGGAAGCTCATCATCAAGAGTGCCAAGAAAAGTGATGAAGGGCATTACTCCTGTGAGACAGCAACAGACAAAGTCACATTCCAGGTCAAGATAAAAGGTACGACTGTAAAATTATGTTTTTTGTAGTTTTGTTCTACAATTCACTGCGTAGATATACATTTCTTTACCTTATTTGTTTTCTTAGAAAATCAGGCCCTAGCTGCCTTCTCCAACAAGGAGTCTGTCCAGAGGGAGGTGAAAGCTACTCTCTCCCAGAAAGCCACTCTTAGTTGCAGTGTTTCGGATAGTAAGACAGAGGTGAAATGGTACAAAGACGGCAAGTGGCTGGCATCCAGTAGATCGATATATTCAGAAGCAAAAGGCAGTACTCGTCAGCTCGTGATTGAAAAGGTGGAGAAGAGCGATGCTGGAGAGTATACGTGTGAAGCTGGAGTGGACAAGCTGGTCTTCAAGATATTTGTGTCAGGTAGGACTGCTTGATTTCTTACTTGAATATATAGAATTTAACTCATATTTCCATTTTAAATGATTAGTTTCAAATTGTCTTTGTAGATAATGGTTTGGAGAGGATTAATTGCTACACATTTAAACCATTTGTGTACTGCATTTACTGAATATAGTGTTACATTTTTTTTATCTTTTTTAAATGCCCTGTAAAGCACTAGGAGTAATTAGTGTTTAGAATAAATTCCCTGAACGATGTGCCAATTAGATGCCTCTACTGTATTTATTCATTGGTGATCTCAGAACGTGCTCATAACAACTGTGTATTTCTTGTTGATGTTAGACTCAGAGGCTCAGTCGGCTTTTTTCAATAAGGAGTCGATCCAAAAGGAAGTGAAAGCCACTCTCTCTCAGAAAGCCACACTGAGTTTTGAGGTAGCTGAGTCCAAGACAGAGGTGAAATGGTACAAGGATGGCAAGCTGCTGACTTCCAGCAAGACAATCCGCGCTGAGTCAAAAGGCAAGAGTCGCCAGCTGGTGATAGACAGCGTGGAAAAGAAGGATGCTGGAGAGTACATCTGTGAGGCTGGGACTGAGAAGCTGGTCTTTAAAATACACGTGACAGGTGAGAGAGTGGGTTTTGAAATCATATTAATACCTAACATGTGCTTATAAGAAAGGTCTGAAATAACAGCATCTGATTTGTACTTGTTGCCTCAAACAGAGGCTGCATCTGCCTTCTTCAACAAAGAGTCGGTCCAGAAGGAGGTGAAAGCCACAATCTCTCAGAAAGCTGCAATGAGCTGTGAAGTAGCCGACACCAAGACAGAGGTGAAATGGTACAAGGATGGCAAGCTGCTGACTTCCAGCAAGACAATCCACACTGAGTCAAAAGGCAAAAGTCGCCAGCTGGTGATAGACAGCGTGGAGAAGAAGGATGCTGGAGAGTACATCTGTGAGGCTGGGACTGAGAAGCTGGCTTTTAAGATTAATGTGGCAGGTAAGGAAAATGCAGATGATCAAATCCTACCTGTTGTTTGTTGGTAAGCCCTTCAAGAAACTGTTTGTGAAGATATATCGTATGAAGTAGAAGGCCAGCTGCAGATTCATTTCGATTAAAACGTGTTTCTTATGATTCCTCTAAATCTGCCAAGTTTTGCACTTAACAAAAACTAGCCAGATTTTACTTTTTTGGCTATCAGAGTGGGATCAGGTTAAAATCCCGCTTTAAAGACTGTCTCATAAGAGGTACTATTTTGTAATTAACATTAAAGCTTGCCACTAATCCTAAATTTCACAATATGTAGAAACTACTGTGTGGTCAAAAACTTCCTCTCAAGTCTTGTTAAGTCTTATACTAGAGGTTAAAAAAACACATCTACTGTGAGAAAGCGGTGGAATTTTGTGTTTTCTAATTGTGCCTTTGGTGCCCTGATTAATCAAAATTAATGTCCTTGACAATTTTGGCTAAATTGTTGGTTACTTAAGTTGTGTGATATTGAACATTCTTTGATTGTACATCGACAGCCTGATATTGGCTTGGATGTTACAAGATGGAGCCATTTGCCAATGACCTATTTGCATTTGATTTATAACTGAAAGGTTCAGTGTTGTGTCCTCCTCATTTTGACATCTTCCTGCGGAACTTGGGCTGTGCCCTGCATCTGTAGGAACTGACTCAGTTGTCTGGTAAATCCAAAGCGCTGTCTGTGCTTTAGGGTGAAGCCATCTTATTGAATTGCCATCACACTCCTTTGCAATTAGTTCTGCAGAAGTCCATGTTAAATCCGCTTTTCGTAACAGTCTCTGTAGAGGCAAGGGAAAGCTGGTTTCTCACAGAGAGCCACCCTGAGCTGTGAGGTATTTGATAACAACACAGAGCTAAAATGGCTCGAGCATGTCATACTGCTGAGTCCCAGCAAAATGGTTCACATGGAATCAAAGAGCAAAGTTGTCATGAAGTGGTGAGTGATGGTGTGGAGTGGAAAGATGCAGGAGACTATATTTGTTAAGTCAAAAATGAGAAAAGTATAGGTGACAGGTATGAGGAAGCAAAGGAAATAGTGTGTTTGTAAGCAGGATTTAAATTTTTCATTTTTCTTAATTGCTGTTCTCTGTACTCATACTCAGTTGAATTGTTACATATACAGTTTGCTTACCTGTGCTACACATTTATCCACTTAATTTCGTAACTGTTGATGTCTTGATGTTATAAGCAATTTTTCTGGTTGCATTTTAGCTTGTATGATAATGAAACAGTAATTTTGTATTGTTTTTATAAGTTGTATTTTTTTAAGAAAGGGTTGAAGAGACTTTTTATTACTTTGCAAGATTTCACTTGTATTTACAAATGTGAATTACATTTGTCCTATTTTGTTGTATGTTGTTTTCCAGATTGTGTTTCTCTTGTTCGCTTTCAATCATTAACTCTTTTCTTTGCAGTTGAAAGCGTTGACAGATTTGTTGCATTTGTTTTCATTAAATGTTTCATGTGCTCTGCAGAAGCTCCAGCTGGCTTCTCTAACAGGGAGTCTGTCAAGAAAGAGGTGAAAGCTACTATTTCGCAAAAAGCCACCCTGAGCTGTGAGGTTTCTGACTCCAAGACAGTGGTGAAGTGGTACAAGGATGGCAAGCTGCTGACCTCCAGCAGAGCAGTCCACATGGAGTCAAAGGGCAAGAGTCGTGAGCTGGTGATAGAAAAAATGGAGAAAAGAGATGCTGGAGAGTACACATGCGAGGCTGGGACGGAGAAGCTGGTATTTAAGCTGCAGATGACAGGTAAAATACATTTCAAATATAATTCCTGAAGTCACAAGAATGGTGATTTTCTGCACAAAGCAATAAAAAGAAGCACTTTTTTTCTGTAGATGCAGTTGTCAAGTTCCAGAAGAAGTCTGTTAAGGACACATGTGTTGTTCAAGCAAGTGAAAACGTTGTTTTGACCACTGAACTGACTGCAGAGAGCGGTAGCGTGAAGTGGTTCAGAGATGGTGTGGAGCTCAAGGAGGGCAGCAAGTATGAAATGAAAAAAGATGGCCTTTCTCGAACCCTGATAGTAAAATCCACTGAATCCAAAGACAGCGGCTCATACTCCTGTCAAACTGCTGATGACAAAGTGGAGTTCAAAGTTCAAGTTAAAGGCAAGTGATTGGATTGTTTACAAAATCCTGATATGCTGTATAACCTCTTCAGATGCCAAATTATTTTTTGATGTATAACTTTCATGTTTTTATTTCAGATTCAGCTTTGAAGTTTGTTGTCCCTTTGAAACCTGCCACAGTGGACTTGGGAGGTACACTTAGCCTTGTGTGTGAACTAAATCAAGCCTCAGGGGATGTTGTCTGGCAGCATGGTGGCCGTGAGATTAAACCTGGAGGCAGGTACTGTGTCAGGACAGATGGTGCTAAGCGGGTCCTCACTGTGACTGGCATGACAAAAGGCGATGAAGGAGAATACAGCTGTGAATGTAGGAATGACAAGACCTCTGCTAAAATCTCCTCAAAAGGTAAATAATAACTTTCATAAATTTAAAAAAATTTGAGTAGCAAATGTTTTTGTGTCAGATTTCTTCATTTGATGTGACTTGTTTCTTTTTAGAACCCAGACTAGTGAGATTAACCACCAAACTGAACAATGTTGCTGCAATGGAGGGAAAAGATGCTATTTTCAAGTGCGCTGTCACCCCAGCGGATGCTAACTTGAGATGGTTTCACAACAATATACCTGTTACTGCTGGGCCCAAGTATAAACTTGAGCATGGTGGCAACAGTCACTCACTCACCATCACTGCTGTCACCCAAAAAGATGCTGGAGAGATTAGTGTGGACGCAGAAGGCAAAACCTGCAAAGCTACTCTACAAGTGCAATGTAAGAACATGCATTTCTCTTTAAAATATCTTTTTTCAGTTATGTTCAGTACTGTAATATTCATGTAAAATATAACATCTCTTTTATTTAGGTGAGCCTGTGACATTTAAGAAAAAGCTAGAAAACTTGACAGTGGAGGAGCAGAGTGAAGTAAAGCTGGAGGTGGAGCTCAGTAAGCCATCAAATGAAGTGAAGTGGATGAAGAACAGCGTAGTGCTGCAGCCCGCAGGTAGCATGGATATTCGAGTTGATGGAGCTAAGCAGGCTCTGGTCTTCAAGAGTGTGACTCATGCTGACCGGGGCATCTACTCCTGTGAAACACTGGATGACAAAACCCAGGCCAAACTCACTGTGGAGAGTAAGACTCATCTGCAATATTTTTAAGATAAAACACTAAACATACAGTATTTAAAGACATGTCTTCACTTCAGAAAGAGAATGTCGATCTCAAAACCTGCATGTTAATGTTCAACCATTTCTTCCTCGTCCCCACAGTGAAGAAGATCCAGGTAGTAAAAGGCCTAAAAGAAACCAAAGCACATGAGACCGAGACAGTTACTCTTGAAGTAGAACTCAACCAGGCTGATGTTGAAGGCTCATGGACAAGGGATGGGGCCAAGTTAAAGTTGGGGGCAAACTGCCGTATCACAGTTTTAGGAAAGAAGCACGCCTTAACGTTATCCAGTCTCAAGAGGGAAGACACAGGAACTATTGCCTTCCTGGCAGAAGGAGTTCATGTTTCTGCTAAACTGATTGTCACAGGTAAGGGCTACTGCTTGTTGTAAGTAAGTCACCTAGTGGGTTGAAAAGTTTTCAACTGACTAAACCTTTATTGTTGCAGAGCATCTAACTGTAAGTTTTTGACCAACATGTTGATTCTACAGAACCTCCTGCAATGATCTCCAAGCCTATTTTGGATACTAATGTTCCTGAGAAAGAGAAGGTCACTTTTGAATGTGAAGTGTCCAGAACAAATGCAGACGTCAAATGGTTTAAGGTGAGAAATTACTAGAATTACTGTATGCAAAGTGAAATAATAAAATTTATAAAGTGTACAGCAGGTATGTGACATTTTAAAATATCCTTGAATCTACAGGACGATGTGGAACTGAAACCAGGAAAGAACTTTGGCATCCATTCCTTGGGCCGAAAGCGCACTTTGGTCATCAACAAATGCACCCCTGAGGACGCAGGCACTTACATATGTCGCACTGCCGATGATAACACGTCTGCCAAGCTCACTGTTTGTGGTAATTGTTACATTATTATATCATGAAACACACATATCTTCCATTCCAGTGTACTGTATAGAAACTTTTCTAAACTTTTCCTGCAGCCAGAGATATCAAGATTGTTAAGAAGCTGGAGGATGTGGAGGTGATGGAGAAGGAGAGTGCTGCATTTGTTTGCGAAATCTCCCATGATGAAGTGGACTGCCAGTGGTTCAAAGGAAGTAACAAAATCAAAGTTAGTGACAACATCAAGATGAGACAAGAGGGTAAGGCCTCAAGAAATTCGTTACCCAATATGATAAACTTACCTTTATATTTGTACAATGTTATAGGATTTTAACTAAGTAATAATTATCACATACAATGAGATTTTAGTACCATAAGCTGTTTCTTATTCCAGGCAAAACCTATGTACTGCTGTTTAAGTCTGTTACACCAGAGGATATGGGTGAGATTAAATTCACAGCTGAGAAGGCCTCTTCAACAGCTAAACTTAAAGTGAAAGGTAAACAAAGTCTGTGTTACGCGCTGAAATCACAGTTCATACTGTATTTTGTTGCATGGATTAGCTAACTGTTGTGTTACAATGTTCAGACTGGTTGCAAATGGATTATTTTTATTTATTTTAACCAAAGCTATTAGACGATGGAAAATAATTAGATACCTCTGCCTTTTTGAAGCGTTATTTTCTTCTAAATAATAAACAATTTGGCTACTAAAAACAGATTATTAGCCAGAGGACAGATCATGTTTGTATTCTGACTGAAAAATTCCTGCATCATTTTAACATTTCAACTGGTTTAGTGAGCAAAATCCAAAAGCACACTAAAGTTGGATGAAATGTTGTCTTGCTAAAGAGTGATCCCGGCCCATCGGTCTAACAGTATTGTTGAAATAGAAATCCTGTTGCAACTTGCATGTACATTGTTATGCCTCATTGAGGCCTGATGGCAAGGGAAACATAACTAGTTGACGTTTGGGGTCATTCTCAAAATGTTTTGTCAAAGAGTGTAGGTCAGTGCAATGGTCTATGAAAAAGTCATCGTTGGTCCAGTAATTTTAGATGTTTGGGGTTATTTGATGATTAAATGGCGTACTTTGCTATCAGTTGACTTATAAGTTGTGCTAAGTCGTTTGCTAAGCTGCTTCTTTCAGTATGTTGCTTTTTGCTTAAAAAAGCAAAGGATATGTAGAAAAATGACATGCAAGTGTCATTACAAGGTTTTTGCTATTTGCTTTTGCCTTTACAAAAAATGTTGAATTCTTCCGTCACATATCAGCCCTTTTTGCTTTAGCAGTAGCACAGTTCAGTTATAAATATTGCCTGTTGTACGATTAGGCAAGGGTTTGGCAAAGCTTTGGAATGATAGCATTTAATCCTGCTTTGTGTCAGACATGATAGTTTTTATTGACTCAGTGTTATTGTTACTGTAGAGCTGCCTGCGAAGTTTGTGAGGAGACTCAGGGATAAGATAGCGATGTATAAGCATCGTGGTCATCTTGAATGCCAAGTGTCACGTGCGAGTGCGAAGGTCAAGTGGTACAAGAACAAGACAGAGATCAAACCCAGCAAGAAGTACGAGATCAAGAGTGAAGACGTGTACCGAAAACTCACCATCAACGATGTGGATGAGCGTGACGAAGACACGTATACCTGTGACGCCATTGATGACAAGACATCCTGTAAACTACTTGTGGAAGGTAACATGATGGAAGATGACAACGGTTGATTGTAAACTTAGTGTCAGGTTTATCAATTGTTGGGCATTGAAGTATGTAACTGTACAAATACATGTACACAGTATTTGTACACAAAGGGCCATCAGACTCCTATTCAATGAGGTATCTGTCTATATATTTGTATTCCTGTCTGTCTGTCTACTTATTAATCCGACTATCTAGCTATCTATCTAAAACTATTAAGAATTTAACTAATAGGAAATCTGAGAGTATTATTTATTTCTTGGTTATTTTAAAACAAGACTGACCTACTAAATAAATTAACATTGTAATCAACATCTCAAACTATTTGTGCACAGAAGAAGTTAACAAAACTGTATGACCACTGCAGCTGAAGTAACACCCAAAGATGTTGTCAGTCATTCTGATTATGTAGACCCAGGTTTAAGTTAGTGAGAAAAACATGGGGTCACTACAGAAAAGTCCTTAGATAAAATCCCTTTTTGACAGACACCGTTTGGACACGTCAGAGAAGAAAAAGCACAGTGCAAAAAATAAAAGTAACCATGATTAAATTCTAATTAGCTGCATCGGTTTTAGGGGATCTTTGTGCTGTGCATGATGGATCGCTGTCACATTGTCATGACAGGGACACTTGAAGAGAAATTAAGTATTGTTCATGTTGCAAGTAATACCCTTGCCTTTCCAACTCGAACAAGTCAGACTGTGTGCTGTATTCCTGTCCATACAAGTGCAACAATGCACACAGGAGAGTGCGATGGTCAGTCAGCCAAAGACATAAATCCCCAGTACCCAATAAATCCACAGTTAATGTTTGAGATGTAAAACACCGACAGAGAGAATCAAAAAGATGG
Source organism: Naso brachycentron (assembly GCA_029874485.1). Lineage (NCBI taxonomy): Eukaryota > Metazoa > Chordata > Actinopteri > Acanthuriformes > Acanthuridae > Naso > Naso brachycentron. The sequence goes on from JAQFJA010000004.1 coordinate 15,793,476, forward strand.
TTATACATATCTTAGCCAATTAATCATCTATAAACTAAAATCAGACTGATAGTATAATAACTTATCAGCTGATTTCTTCTAGTTACAGATATATCTATGTTTATGTATATGTCGACTGATAAGTAGCAATACAGTAAATAAATGCCAAATTATGTAGGAAGTATATTTGTTATGTAGTATTACATCGACTTCATTATGTAGTTTGTCCACCAGAGAGTGTTTAGAAGTTTATTTTTTAACTGTAAATCTTTTGTTTAGTTTGTGACTTGGTCACAATTTGAAAAAAAAAGAAAAAATCTGAAGTACTCTAATGTAGATTGACTAAATTTCGTAGACAATATGGTAAAAAATATAGGATTTTTTATTTTATTTGGGTCTCAAAAAGGCTAAAACTTCACTATAAATTAACATTTCTCTTTTCTATGTTATTATGGAACTTTTGACTTCTAATCAAACCATTTTTTTTTCATGACCCCTCCAGAGCAGTCCATCAGCATTGTGCGGGAGCTTAGTTCAGTAGAAGTGACAGAACCCTTTGCAGCTGTTTTTGAAGTTGAAATAAGTATGGAACTAGTAAAACCTCCTACATGGACTTTGAATGGAGTTGCTGTGCAGGAAAGCGCTGATACTGAAATGGAGAAAGAGGGCACAATGCACCGTCTCACTTTCAAAAAGACAAAAGCATCGATGACGGGACCTGTGCAGTTCACGGCTGGGAAGAGCAAATCTTTAGCCCAGCTCACAGTGAAAGGTAGATGTGCTAAATCACGGTTATGCAGCAGTTGGCCACAATAACTTATCACAGTGGTATTAGTAGATAAATTTATCTGATCATTTACTCTTCGTCACATTTAGAGCGTCCACTTGAGATTGCAGAGCCCATCAAAGATGTGAAGGCGAAGGAGAAAAGCTCAGCCATACTCACCTGTAAATTTTCCGCCTCACCTAAAGAGGTTAAATGGTTTAAAGGTGAGGCGCCTCTGGCCACATCAGACAAGTACAACATGAAGCAAGATGCTACAAGGGCTCAACTTACCATTCAGAGGCTGAGTGAGGGAGACAGTGGAGAGTACAGCTGTCAATCTGGACCTGCTAAGACTAAAGGCACACTTACTGTTGAAGGTACTGTATAGGCCTTTGAATAATGAATCATTATAATCATCACCAAATTGGTTTTAAAATTAAAACCATCTTGTTTCTTTTGTCTAGTGCGTGAAATTAAGATAACCAAGCACTTGGCTGACACAGAGGTTGATGAAGACAGCGATGCAGTGTTCACAAGTGAGATTAATTACGCAGATGAAGAAGCACAGTGGTTTCTGAATGACAAGGTGCTCTGCACTAACGAAGTCAACGCCATCACTCATGAAGGGAAGGTTCACAAGCTCATGCTGAAAAACCTGGCACCTCAGGATGGTGGCACTATCACCTTTCAAGTCCGCAAGGTGAAAGAGTCTGTGACACTTAAGGTTAAAGGTAAGAACTGTCCTAAAAACAATATTGTATAAAATGTTAAGGCAGGAAATCAGACATTGCAGGTTCATACGTGGTCATACTCAAATTTCTTTACCACCATCTACCTTAATTTGAAACTGCATTCTTGTACTTGCCTCTCAGAGAAGCGAGCTGTGTTCCTCAAGTCTCTAGATGATGTAATCGGAGAGGAGAAGGGCATGATCACTCTGGCTTGTGAGGCATCAAAGCCCAGAGTTTCTCCCACATGGAAAAAAGAAGGTAAAGTCTTAAAGGCTGGACCAAAGTATGAGCTCCTTCACACAGGCAAGTCTTTGGGACTGATCATCAAGGACGTCACCAAAGAAGATGCTGGAGAGTATAGCTGTGATCTTGGAACTGAGATTTCTAGGGCAAAGGTCACTGTAAGAGGTTCGTAGCCCACTGTTTGTGTGAAATACACTTTTCCTGCATGTGGTATTGTTTGGCATCATTACTGACGTGTGCTCTCTGTCCCAAATTAGAGATTGGCATTGGAATTACCAAATGGCTGAAGTCAGCTGAGGTAAATGAGGGTGAAACATGTAGCTTTGAATGCATATTGTCTCGTGAGAGCACAGATGAGTGCTCCTGGACTCTTAATGGCCAAACTGTTACAAATGGAGGTCGCTTCAAAGTCACCAATAAAGGACGCAAATACATGCTGACCATTAAGGATGTCATTCCTGCTGATGCAGGAGAGGTGGTCTTTAACATTAAAGACCTGAGCTCCAAAACGACATTAACAGTTGAAGGTAATCTATTTAAAATGGCCTATGCTGTTGAAGTAAACAAAAAAGGTATTAGAATAAACATGTAATCATACCTTGTTGCAGGCAAAGCTGCATCTGTGTCAAAAGGACTGCAGAATGTTAGTGCTGTTCAAGGGGAAGATGCTGTGTTTACCTGTGAGGTGACACAAGCGACGTTCACTGTAAAGTGGGCCAAGGAAGGCAAAGCCATCAGAAAGAGCCAGAAGTATGACATTAGCCAAGAGGACAAGGTCATGAAGCTGATCGTCCGTAGTGTCTCTGCTCAAGACTCTGGAGAGTACAGCTGTGAAGTTGTTGGAGGTTCAACAACCAAAGCAAAACTGGAAATCAAGGGTGAGACTTTAGAAATGTTTTAACTTATCTTCTGTATTTCTGCACTTTCTGTCTTTGTCAGGGTAAAAAATTTCCCAATGAAACACTTGTAAAGAAAGGGATTGTTTCAAAAGATAATCAGCACTTCTAATTAATATAGAACTAGTTCTCTGATTATCTTGATTTAATGAAATGTCGCATTAATACTACAATGTCATACTAAGCTTATAACAATATTATTTTCTTTTTACAGAGCCAATCCATAAATTCACCAAAGCACTGAAGGACAGTCAAGTGGAGGAGAAGAGTTCTGTAACATTGCAGTGTGAGACCGCACAAACACCGTCCACTGTGATATGGCTTAAAGGTCACACAGAGCTCAAGGCTGGAGGTCGATATGAGATGTCCCAGAAGGAGGGGGTCTTAACTCTCACCATCAAACAGCTGGAAGAGAAAGACACTGATATCTACACTTGTGATGTGGGCACTGCCAAGAGCATGGCCAAGGTGACAGTCAATGGTAAGTACGTAAATTTGTCTGTGTACTAGATTTGGGTAAGTTTTTTTCTTGCAAAGTGGATAATCTTCTTGATTCTTGTCAAGAGTTATTTGAATATTAAATGTCCTGTACATCTTACCTTTGTAATATACAAAAGGGAGTTTAATGTTGAAAATGGTAATCACTGGTAAGTACTTTTTCATTAAGCTGATGCTAGCTATTTATATTCTGTATAAGACCATTTGTTTATATTCATAGGTTAAAAGGAGGGACCTTAAATAATTGAAATGTGAAACTGAATGTTTGAGAAATTAATCCTGAGATGCTTCCACTGTTCATGTATGAATGCCAGGCTGAATTAACATAGTTTGGTTTGGGAATCTGCTACATTTATTTGCTTTGTCAGTCCTGCTGATTTGCCTCATGGACAGCAGTGTTTAGATCATTCCCCTCCGCAGCGAAGACCCTCAATGATAAGCACGTTTCAGAGGAGGGTCTCTGTTCTTACTATGAGAGAGATAACTCTCCATTGTTTTTTTGCGTTGTGAATGTATTACTGGAGGATCTGCTTTGCCCTATTGTTGCACTATTTTATTCTTTTTGTTTTGCCTGTTGTATGATTGAGGGACTGATTGCAAAACCACAAACTGTGAATGACTCTCATTAGTATGTGTAAATGTTTCAAAATGACCTGTTCTCAAATGCATTGTCTTGTTATGCACACTGCATAAATGAATGGTTTTTTTTCTTCGGAATCCTTTCTGCATTTTAGATTTGTTGTGTATTGTGGTAGCATAGCGTTCAGAGGATGGAGTGTACACCCAACTGTTGGAATCATTTTCGGGTTTCAAAGGCTAATGTTGGACAACTTGAGCACAAGAGTCAAAATCAAAAGTCATTGTTCATCTTATTTTAGCCCTTCCTGCCCATTTTGAGGAGAAGCTCAAGAATCAAGAGAAAAACCAAGGAGAGGCTGTGACACTTCGCTGCAAGTTATCGAAACCAGTGGAAGTTCAGTGGACGAAAGGCTCTGAAATTCTCAAAGTTGGAGAGAAGTATGAGATGAAGCAAAAGGAGACCTCGTGTGAGCTTCAGATTAAGAATTTGAAGGTTGAAGATAGTGGAGAATATTCTTGCATGTGTGGGGACCAGAAGACATCTGCAGCTGTGAAAGTCAATGGTATGGATTCAGGAGGTCTTTTTCAGCAATGTTTTTGAAAGGTTAACATGTTAAAGTTGTTTTTTTACAAAGGAGTTCCACATCTGTTGTCATGTCATGTCATGTTAAGGCCTTTATCAAGGTTTTTTTTTTCACCTGATTTTTACAAATAATGAAAACTTGGTTGTACAGCATTGCCCCCGACCTTCATAAAGAAGCTGGAGAACCAGGAGGCTGAAGAGGGGACCAGCGTTACCCTGCACTGTGAGATGTCTGAACCTGGAGTTCCAGTGGAGTGGAAGAAGGGGACAAAGGTCTTAAAGTCTGGAGAAAAGTACCAGATGAAGCAGACAACCTCTGTGAATCAACTTGTGATCAGCAAAGTGGTGCCAGAGGACAGTGGAGAGTACAGCTGTGTGTGTGGAGACCAGAAGAGCACAGCAAGCGTGAACATTAAGGGTAGGCGTTCAGAGCAACGTCTTTGTACATATTGTGACTTTTTTTTACAGTGTGCATGTCATTGTGGATTGCCAAATGTCGCTAGTTGTTTGTTTGTTTTTAGAGCGTTTTTATAAATTTTTATATTATTTGTAATGGCATGCAACTGCCTGCTAATCAACTAATAAATGCTCAGCTCTACCAGTGACCTTCAAACAGAAGCTGGAGAGCCAAGAAGCCAAGGAGGGGACCAGTGTTACTCTGCGCTGTGAGCTCTCTAAGCCTGGAGTTTCAGTGGAGTGGAAGAAGGAGACAGAAATCCTGAAGTCTGGAGAAAAGTACCAGATGAAGCAGACGGCCTCTGTAATTGAACTCCTGATCAACAAAGCAGTGCCAGAAGACAGTGGAGAGTACAGCTGTGTGTGTGGAGACCAGACAACCAGAGCAAGCGTCAGCATTAAGGGTAGGAAGAGGATTTCTAAAGATTTAAGGAGTGGAGATTTTTTGTAAAAACTGCAACAGGTTTTACCTATAGTGGTATCATAGTGCAAACTGTGGTAGCAAAGCCAAATCGCCTCATTTTCTTATTTTGACTTTCTAGCAGCAAAGCACCTCTTATTACTGGCATAAACTTACTCAAACTTAAAACCTAAACATTTACACATTGCAGTGTTAAATAGCAATCCAGCTATTGTTCTCCACCTGCCAGCATATGATGACTGTAGAAAAGGAAGCTATTATTTCTCCTAATTTTGATAAATAATGAAAAACTTGGTTGTACAGCATTGCCACCAACCTTTATACATAAACTGGAGAGCCATGAGGCCGAGGAGGGGACCAGTGTTACTCTGCGCTGTGAGATTTCCAAGCCAGGATTCCCTGTTGAGTGGAAGAAGGGGACAGAAGTCCTGAAGACTGGAGAAAAGTACCAGATGAAGCAGACTGCCACTGTGAATGAACTCCTGATCAGCAAAGTGGTGCCAGAGGACAGTGGAGAGTACAGCTGTGTGTGTGGAGACCAGACGACCACAGCCAGCCTCAACATAAAGGGTAGGAAGAGTATTTTCAAAACGTTGGTTTGAGTAACATTTACAAAAAAATGCATGGAACAACTTATTTGGACACATTTGTTTTGGAGCCTGCGTGTTTAATGGATTTCAAATTGTTCGTTTCTTGTGTTCTGTGTTTTTTGTTTAATATAAATATATTTTGTCTGACATCATGGCATGCCACTAACTGCTAACCAACTGATAAATGCTCAGCCCAACCAGTGACCTTCAAACAGAAGCTAGAAAGCCAGGAGGCTGAGGAGGGGACCAGTGTTACCCTGCGCTGTGAGCTCTCTAAGCCTGGAGTTCCAGTGGAGTGGAAGAAGGGGACAGAAGTCCTGAAGACCGGAGAAAAGTACCAGATGAAGCAGACTGCCACTGTGAATGAACTTCTAATCAACAAAGTGTTGCCAGAAGACAGTGGAGAGTACAGCTGTGTGTGTGGAGACCGGAAGACCACATCAAGCCTAATTATCAAGGGTAGGAAGAGGATTTCTCAAGATTTGATCTGTGGAGCAATTTACCAAAACAGCATGCAACAGGTTTTCTTATGTGTATATTTAGATGGGTTTGTTGATGTTTTCACTGTTACACCATAATGAAGCTTGTCTCTGTTTTATTGTATTCTTTGTTTTTCTACCAGTTTTTAGAATTGTTTGCATCATTGTATTTATTATGGCACTGTGTGTTATAGTATCATAGTGCTTACTGTCTTGTGGAACTGGAATTTTGGATGATCATGGGTCTGGGTTCTTTGCATCAATAGTATAAATGTGTGTACTTTCGTTCTCATGTCTTGCAACTGATGGTTAACCAATAATAAATTGTCAGTCCAACCAGTGACCTTCAAACAGAAGCTGGAGAGCCAGGAGGCCAAGGAGGGAGCAAGTGTTACGCTGCGCTGTGAGCTCTCTAAGCCTGGAGTTTCAGTGGAGTGGAAGAAGGGGACAGAGGTCCTGAAGTCTGGAGAAAAGTACCAGATGAAGCAGACGGCCTCTGTGAATGAACTTCTGATCAACAAGGTGGTGCCAGAAGACAGTGGAGAGTACAGCTGTGTGTGTGGAGACCAGAAGACCACAGCAAGTGTCAACATTAAGGGTAGGAAGAGGATTTTCAAAAAGTCTGTTGTTGTGGCTTGAAAAAAATGCCCATATTTAGACGTGCTTTTTGTGTGTGCATATCATTTGTGGATTGAACCATCTCAGTGTTTGCATTTTTTATCTTTACTTTTTGTTTTATGTATTTTATTTTACAACATGGTATGCCTCTAGTTACTAACCAACTAATAAATTCTCAGCCCAACCAGTGATCTTCAAACAGAAGCTGAAGAGCCAAGAGGCCGAAGAAGGGACCAGTGTCATTCTGCAATGTGAGCTCTCTAAACCTGGAGTCCCTGTTGAGTGGAAAAAGGGGAAAAAGGTCCTAAACTCTGGAGAAAAGTACCAGATGAAGCAAACAGCCTCTGTGAATGAGCTCCGGATCAACAAAGTGGTGCCAGAAGACAGTGGTGACTACAGCTGTGTGTGTGGAGACCAGGAGACCACAGCAAGTGTCAACATTAAGGGTAGGAGGATTTGTGATTTAAACATCTATAGTGTATTAAGATATGTCTTTGTAATTGAGAAATATAAATTTTGTGGTGTAACATATTTTTGAATTTCCACTTTCCCTTATTCACATTTAATCATAGACTGTTTCAAAGCTTCATGTTGAATTGATTGGAGATGCAGTATATTTGTTTTACGCTTTAAGTTTGTCTTGACTGATTCACTTGTTCTAAAGCACTTGCTTTGGCTTTGATATATCTGTTGCCATCTCTTTGTTGCCCTTTTTTTTTGTCTTTTTGCTGGCTCATAAAATAGCGGCATTCTTTCTGGGTGTCTAATATCAGATTCATCAGATGTTCCCTTTACGCTGTATGCGGTGGATCAATAGGTTAAATGTCTTTGCCTGGATCGCTTCTTTCTGTCTGCTCTGTGTGGGTTGCAGACTTTGAATATTGAACTTCTCTGTCGAAGATTTTCTTTTTTTTTAATGTCCATTTGAGAATGCAAAGCAAGAAGCAGAGTTCACTTTCTTTCCATCTGCCTTGTACTTTTAGCAGATATGGCTTGGTGCTGCTCTTTGTATGCCTTATGTTTTTGTTTTTGTTATAGTATGGTACGTTGATAGTGTATGTGCGCTGATTCATAGACTGTTTTTGTTTATTTAATTAGTCTAGCCAATTTATTCATTTTCTATTGTAGTTGTAAACTGTGTGCAATGGCTTGCTGATATCTGAAATTGTCTTTTGTGCGCCGTTTGGTCAGGTGATATGTAGTTTAACACATAGTTTGTATGTACAGCATCTTACAGCAGTCTGAATTCTAACTGTTTCTTCTCAGCCGTGAAGCTGTCAGCTCCTCCTGCTACT
>JAQFJA010000004.1:15857181-15872539 GCA_029874485.1 Naso brachycentron
ATGGAAACGAAAGATTATAAAGTGAATGGCTGTAAATTTGAATAAAAGGGGTACTTGGCAGATTATTTTACAATAAATTTTAATTATTATTGTGGATATACTTACATGTAAAAATGTGAGGAACTATGGCCTTGTAAGGGCCACAAAATGGCAAACAATTCAGCTGAAACTGCACAGGATGGAAATAATGGCACAATGAATTCTTAAGTCTCAAATCCTTGTTAAGACCCTCCATCTTTCAAACTAAACTAGATCACACCAAGAATCTCCTATCCCTTTATCCTGTTCAGATCCTCTAATCCCTCAGCCATTTTCCATTCTTTCTCTTTTTCCCCATTTCAAATGGCAACTGTTTGGTTGTCCGGCATTGGAACGTTGAGAATTTGTCCTCTCTGTGAAAGGAAAGTAACTATATTGAAGAATGGAAGAACAGCTTGACAGAGCCAAGAATGCTACGGATCTCTTTAAGTCCCATAATGAGATGTTTTCTCTGCTCAGAGCTTGTATTGACATGGAGACTAATGATTTCCACAAAGTAATAGATTGAGAGAGTAATGCGCAGGGGTGGGAAAGACAACACGAAGTGATTTAAGTCGAAGAGTAGCCAAGATGCTCAGTGCCTCTCTTTGTACGGGATGTGAAGAGCCTTAATGATATCACTTCTCTGGAGCAGACACACGCAAGAGCATTATTGCAGAGTTTGCACACATCTCCCTAACAAATGTGGAACTAATTAACTATAAAATCAAAAGAAAACATGTCTTCCTTGATCATATTCAAATAGATCTACAGTTATATCCACTTAACGGCTGTAGAGATTTTAAAAATTGGCAGAACTTTCCTGAGGTCCAAGACCTTCCAATTAGGTACTAATGCTATCTATATTAACCCTTCGCCCCTTCACTGACTTAGCTTTATTGAGGGAAGGGCAAGGGGGTTGGGGATGCCTCAATAAAAACAGCACTAAAAAGCAATTACAGTGCTGTGAAGAATGGGACTTGTCAGTAATTTGCTGTCTAAAACCGAGGAGATTGCAGGTCTGGGGCCGATTGGAATTCTGAGCCTGCAGTGCAGTGTGGGAAAAGCAGTGGGAAGGCAAGCACCACCCTTTGTGAGGTAATTACTGGAACTACCAGAGGCCAGCGCCAGTCCCTGCTAATGATAACCCCACTCCTCTCCCCTGCTTGCCACCTTGTAATTGATATACCCAATCTCATTCGCTCAGGACATGTCCACAATAAGGTGGATGAATTTGGACATGCTTTTTTTTTAACTCTTCGTTTTGGCTTTGCGTCAGCACTAAGCTGATGTTTTTGATCACTGACTAAGGACTTAAAAACAGATGGATGTATTTGACAATACAATCCACTCAGTGAATACACAGATTTAGCCAATATTTGATCCTAGCATTTATCAGTAAGGTTTCATCAAACTGAAATATGAAGATGCTTTCAGCGGATGTGTTTTTAATGCCATAACGATGTTTACATGGCATTTGCAACAATAAGTTTTGATTTTCTGTGGTTGTGGGTTAAAGTACGTGTAACGGATGTTGAATGGATTGTCTTGTGTATGAATGGATGTGTCTTGTTTGCCAATGTTCTTTTTTATTCTACATGCCTCTACAATTGCCGCTTGAGGACAAATAAAGTTTTCTGAATTGAACTGAACTGAATATGAAACTGACTTTTAAAACTTTCCTTTCAAAAATCTGGACTTGACTCCACTCTTAATTAATAACATATGAAAGGCATCATTGCATAGTGCAAATGTAATACTATAAAAAAACGTATAGAAAATAAAGTTAAATTGTGAATAAAAATGAGAAAGGCCAATAATATCACTTAAAATGTTACATTAAGTCCTATTCAAATGTTATGAAGGTGATTCTTGTATTATATTGACCTTAAGAGTACATTTATTATTGTTTACAATCCATAAGGACTTAGCATATTTTTAAATTTAGCTTTATGGATATTATATATTATTAGTAAAGTCAATAAATCGATACTGAAAGAATAATACATTTTTTTGACTCATTGTTATTTTGAGTGTGCTTTTTGATCCTTGGAGGTTGGAGTAGCTGACTGATTAGTGTCTGGTGTTAGCATTAAGTAGTTGGCAGCTAAAAGTTTGTTTCTAGAGAGCATATGGGTCTATGAAAGTGAACACACACATTGTCCAATGTTATGTAAAGTAAAATCGTATATCGTGTTGCGAACATGATGCTAATTTCTTTTCTGTTCTTTCTTTTCTGTTAGCACATTAAGGGAAATTCCCAATATGTGTTAGCGTCAAGCTAATGTACTAAAAGCTAGTTAATGTATAGCCTATAGAGTAGAAGGTAGGCAACTTTATTGTCATTTTACCTTAGTGCAACAAAACTTGATTGACTGCTCTCTTCCAACAAGGAAAACAGTGAGAAGAAGAAGAAGAATAGCAACATTTGAAAAAACAGCAATAGGCCTAAACAGCATAATGGTAAGGACAGGTTCGAGCTGCTGCATTCACACACGCTGCCATCTTTAAACAACAAAGATAATTGATTCAGGAATTTAAAAAATGACAAATTGTACAAAAATTAAATAATGATAAAATAATACTAATAATAGAATCGTGATATGTAAGAATATCAATCTCCACCACAGAGATGTCAGAAAAGACAAAGACAGATGAACACTGAACTGTTTCTGGAAGTGCATACATGTCCATCCTACCTGCTGAGTGGCTTTGAGCTACAAAGAGGTGAAAAGGTGACTAATGACTGATTATGTCTGTCTCCTCCTCCCCTCGACGACCCCAGCCCACATCAATCTGAATGATGACCCTGTGTCAACCTCCAGGCTTGGCACCCCACAGCCACCACCACAGACCACCACGACCACATCTTACAGCAGCATACCTGAACACCGAGGGCTCCTCTGAAAAACTCTTCCTCAAACTGAAGAGTCAAAGCAGTCAGGGTGGTAATCACACGCACACACATGCACGTGCAAACACTCACACCTGTAGACTGTAGTGCATTAGTGCGTCTCCCATATCAACCCCCCCCCCTTCCCTCCTTGTTATCTCCCCAGTTTGACTAATGTTCTCCTGTAAGTACAGAGGTGGCAAAATTCCTTTGTTGGCTTCAACAATACAAACAGGCACTTCAAAAGGGGATGAGGCTGCTTTACAGGTGTCACATCTCTTCTGATGATGGCTGTCCTCTTTAGAAATCTTGCAGATAACCCATCATCCTCATTCAAGCCAGGTGACATACTTTGCACGTTCCCCTCCCTGGCTGTAAAAGAGAAACCATAATGCCATGATTGTTGCAGATGTTAAGATGTTTCAACACAGCCATTAAAGAAAGGTTTGTTTAGTGTCAGTGCATGTAGTTGTCTGTATAGACCATTTTGTGCATCTGCTGTCTAATGTTTATCCAAAAGTGGCCAAAAGTGATTATTACTGTGTGATAAACAACACACTGGTGAGTCTTAAGTTAGAATTTTGTGGCTGAAGTGTTGGCTGAAGGTGTGAGTGCTGTCAGGATCTATTTATTTAGAAAATGGAAGTGAGAAATATCATCATTTGCAGGCCAAAAACAGGATTTATAAGGCTTAAAAATGTCATTTTAACAGTGTAGGAGGGGATTAGTTTCAAATAAAGCTATCACATGCGTCAGTTTCCCAAATTAAACTTTTTACCAAGACGCTTTTCATGCAATATTCATAAAACCAGTATATTTTTGCTTTTAATAATTTCCCGATCTGGTTCGTCCCATGTGTTAAAGACATGTACTGAATCCAAGTGAGTGATCTAATTTCAGACAGAAGAGCACATAGACATCAAAAGCTTAGCTTCAAAGTCACTTACATAATAAAATGCCCACACACTACACTCCCCTCTGTAGCTCAGTGTTAGCGGTTATGACCCACACACAAGAAGATCTTTGAGTCGCATTCTTTAAAGCTGCAGTCAAACACATCTCATGTGAAAATGTTGAGCATTAGCATCATCTTTTGAAGTAAAAACCCTTTCACAGTTCGTAAAATTTTGCAAATGAAAGCAAATTAAACATCAGATTTAACATGGTGTCAGTGATTCTCCCAGCTTGCATCTTTGTTATTAGTGATTTTTCCATATTGACCAAAAATCAAAAGGTCTCATGGGGAGTAGAAGCTGGTTATAACCGTCATGTGACTCCTGTGGGAGTATTTGCATCGTGTCATTTGAGTGTGGGCCTTTGCACCCCTCCACTGTGTATACGTTGCTCCGGTCAACCCCGGAACAGCATGGCTGTATTGAAATGCATGCAGTGGCCTCTTGTGAATGTCAGGGTGAAACTTGGGACATAAAATAAAAAGAGGACACTGATTGCAATTAGGCCCATTGTCTCCCATTTATATGGTTATTGGGTGGTGCCTGTTGCAGTCTGGTCGCGTCAAAGTTCTCACAGTCAGGATGCCATCTCCATCACTGGGGCCGCCGTAGTCTCCTCTTGCAACTATCTGCTAACAATGTTCATCTCACTAGGGTGACAAAGCTGCGAGGTGGGTCTGGCTTAAGGGAAGGACCCATTTCCTTCAGCCAAAAGACAGCGCTGCTGCAGGGCCGGAGTTTCTGTCCATCCTGTGATCTGTTTCATGTTTTGTACTTGTTTTCTCCCATTCAGTTGGTGTGAAGAGCGTCAAAGGTCGTGTGTGGAATGAGCTGCTGACAGCCTCCCAGTCCCTAAACCAAACCTGACCCTGGCTAGCTTTCAGGAGCTCCTACACTTCCACAAGTCTTTATTCATCTCCCATCATTAGGCAGGGTTTGAATGCCATAGCATTTTTATATATGTCTGAGGAAGTAATCAGGTTTAATCATTTGACAAGCAGCGAAAGATGTGCTTGAAGTATAGTTAGATAGGTTGTGCTAGAAGGAAATCACTTTTTGTGGTGCTCTTACTCTGGAGGGGGTGTGTATCAATCTTTCTGTGAGATAATGGGGTTAGATAGCAGTGAGACCTGGCCTCTGGTGGTGACATTGTTGCTGGGCTCAAAGACTATCAGGGGTCCAGAGGCTGAGCTGGAGCACTGGTGGGCTCTATTCACTTCCAACTCCTAATCTATCTTGAGAACAGGCCTTTCTCTTCAACAAAGCTCCACCTTTTCCAAACTCTCATCACTGAGATGTTTTTTTTTCTGTTTTTATTGTTTCTCCAAAAAGCACAGCTGGCTTCTGCCGTCTCTCAAAGGAATCAAAATATTAATCCAGCTTTATTTTCTTCCTTTTTCCAATGACAAATCCATAGCCCATGTCTGGGTATTAGGGCCTGAATCTATTAGTCTTCATGACTGACACCTTGTCTGCATTTTAAGTGTGTGACCGTGATTAGGGAAGGCATCAGTTCTCTCTGTGGTAGGTCGCAATAGTGTCTTCATGATGAGGCATCATCTCCAGATCAGATCGTCTTGTGGTTAATTCACTGGCCCTGAGGTATTAAACCTGGTAACTATGTGGTTGTATGCTTTTTGCCAGCAACAAGCTTTGCTGCTTGATTGTATGTGAAAATGAATAGGATTCTTTGGTAATGTTTCTGTCAGTTGTGTCAAATATCTACTTGCCTAATATCAGTTTTTACATGCCCTTGTGCACTGTTTCATGAATAAGCAGTGGTTGGCATCCCTCTTAGCTGCAGAAACATAATATTTTACATGCCTTGCTCACAAACTTGAAGCAAATTGGACACTATATAGCTGAAGTTTGCCCACCCAAGTTTCACAGGATAATCAGTCTAGGATATGTCAGAAGACTCATTTCTTAGCTACATCAATCATTAGCTCAGGGAAAAACTGTGCCTTATCGGTTTTATATCATTTGCCCAATTGGGCAAGCAAGTTGCTCAATTTAGTGGCCAAGCGAGACATTTTATTTGCCATTGGCAATGTGGCAATCCTTGAGTTAGCCCTGAAGGGTTAAGACTTCCTGTGCATGTCAGTAGAGTCAGATATTAAATTTTGTGCGGGCACTAAAATGCTTGGACATGCTTGTTGCCTTGTCATGAAAAAATATAGAAATTTAGTCAATTTTCCAACAGCATTCACAGATAGCCATCAGTGATGTCCCGCTCTATCCAAAGTGTTTTCTGTTGTATTGTTCTCTGTGCAAACAAAAATAAGAGGAGATGCCTTTCTGACTGTGCAAAGAATGTGTGTAGTCAATGTTTATCTCTTTTTCCAGTTCACCCAATAACATTTATTAACAAAGGTGAACCTTCATAGAAATAGTTTCTGCTGTCCTCTCTGACTACTTTGCAGGGTTTATAGGTTGTTTTTATGCATTTGATTGTGTTTTATTGAGTTTCAGTGTGTTGAGCTCTCAGGGCCAGTGAACACCATTCCTTGATGTTTTTGATCCATGTCAGTCACTCATTCATAACACCATTCCAACACATAATTCTTTCAGCAAAAAGATGGCAAACAACGTGATGTTACACAAATTTATGTCCCCTTTGTTTAAGTATCATGTGGTGTAATTTTCCTGTTATGGCTGCTTTTCAGCTTACTTGTTTGTTCCTTTTTCTTTTATCCTGTCAGACAAATTCCTCCAAAACTTGTTCTATTAACAAATTCTAAATAGTTAATCTAGCTAGCCTCTTGCATCGCCTCCTGCCACCCACCTCTATAATGCTGTTATAGGAATCTGAAGACTGCAGATAACTGTGCTTACTTATATCACATTGTACAACCATCTTCAGATTCAAAAGGTACGTTTATACACACTCAAATGCATGATTTTGGTGCTTGTGTCACCCACCCTCAGGTCAGCCAGCAAAGGTTAGAGGTCAACAGGCACTGGCCATTGATCCATCTTCAGCTGTGATGATTTGATTGCGCTCACAACACACAAAGATCTGCAAAATAATGCATCACAGGTAAAGTTCAGCCTCAGATAACGCAACAACAGTCTGGTTGTTTATGTTGCTTTATTTTGGTGTTACAGAGTTAACTTTAGAAATCTACTACAGGCAGCAGGACAAATGATACCTGTGTGCAGTCAGTGGAAAAACAGATGAGGTAAAAAGGCTACAGTGTTACAAGTCACAACACTGCTTCAAAAATGTATTTCTGCAAATATATACTTTTACTTACTAGTATGTACATAGCACAAAATAAATAATTATAAAAAAACATCAAATTTTTAGAAATCCATAAAAACGCAAGAACTAATTTGTACAAAACTTTGGATTTAAAGACTTAAAAAAAAAAAAAAAAAAAAATTAGAACATAAGCAAATTGTCCACACAAGCAATCAATCACATATAGAGTACAGTAATAAATGCAAGAAAACAGAACTGATTCTGATAGTGGTTGCTGTGTAGTTTATTAACAATACACTTGAAATGGTTATGGCTGCTCATTAATATTTTCAGTCAGGGTGAAAAAAGTCACGATTGGGCAGTTTTGATTCACATCTGAGAACCATACATGCCTGAGACATAGCATTACGTTGGTTGTAAACAACAATTCAGTGACTTTTTACACGTTGCTCCACCATCAAGGCTATCAGTCATAAGAATTATGTTGCTTGTTCAGTTTAGACGTCTTGTCTCAGCTATCAGTAGTTTTTCACTTTCCATATAAATAAATACTCTGCTGTAGTTCTTCTCATATCAAGGGAGAGCAATGTGAATAATTTTTGCCCTGATTTTTAGCATGACTATAAAAAAAAACAAACAGAAAACTAAAATAAGATAAACTCTATTTTGGTCTATTTGGTTAAAATGGAAATTACTGTAGGCAAGAATTAGTCAAAACTTCACATTTTTTTCCAAACTATATATACCGACAATAGATTTCTTTCACAGAAAGAATGAATACATGTAAGAATATAACACAAATAGACAAAGACTTACTGTGTGTAAAGAACTAAACACAGAAACACATACACACACACGCAGAAATATTATCTTAGCAGCATTAAAATAAAAGAAGTATTGATAGTTTCAGTGATGCTGCTTGTTTAGTTTGGGGAACAAGATGCCACAGCTGAGAGTCATCACATGAGCAGGTTTTGGTTGTCATGTTACTGCAACTGCAAATCATACTGCATTATACAGAGTTTATGGGATACAGCTTAGTTTGCGGTTGGTTTGCCTTTTGTTTTATTTACAAGGGAGTACAGAAATGACCTCTTTTTCAATCAAATCTCGAAATAAAAGAGTATCACACGTGTAAATTAAACATATATAGTGGGAATATCCTTTTTTATAAATTACAGCTTTCCCCACAACCAGTCCAACCATTACTAATACTGATAAAAACAAGGAGAACATGCTTCATATCTCTCAGCAGAACACAAGTGCTGGCCTTTATGATTCATTTGCAGCTCTCTGACCACAGCATTCTCACAGGGGGTTTTCTCTTCTCATCTTTGGTCATAACTCTCGATGTTGTTCAAAGCATTGTTACTCTTACAAAAAAGCTTCCAAGGTTTTCAGTCGTTTCAGAAAACCTGCGGACTCTGTAATCTTGTTTTGCTGATGTGCAGTTGATGTGGCTCATGTCTACTATCTAGATAAAATTAGTCATTTAAAGCAGATATTAGCTTGTTAGCTTAACAATTTGAAACATGTAAACACATTGCAGCATTAAAACTACATTCACTCAGGTGCAAGTGCATTCTTACCCAAACATCAGTAACATATTAACACTATCAAAAAACACTCATTCACACAACAATAATGTTAGTTGGCAGATATACTCATACATACTTATAATGTTGAGGAGGAGAATGCATGCTGTTGAGTGTCTGATTACGTTAACTGCTCCGATATTTTTGTGGCAACAACAAATGGTGATTAAATGTAGGAGAAAATGTGATATTTTCACTGTTTGCCCCATAGATTTGAAAGCATTGGCAGTGCTCTACTATTCTCAACAAAAGTAACTACATGGAACACAGAAAAAAAAAAAAAAATCACCAATATGGTGTTTGTCAATTAGGCGACAGTTCTCCTTACCTATGTCAGTACATGAAAATTCTTTCATCATCGCTAGAAATATCAATATTGTTATCATCATCACCATCATCGCAGTTCATATAGATGATGCTTTGTGACATCAACATCTACTCAACCGCGTCAGTTGATCACACAGAGACTAGCTCTGTTTAGCATCACAGCACAAAACACAAGGCCGCTATGTCTGCTGCTGCTGGATCCCATGGACAGGTCAGACTGCCTTACTGTTGCTGTTTGTACTTCTGCTTACAGAAGTCTTTCAATTTTGGTGAGAGAAGACTAGAATCAAACGTCCCTATTTGCAGGTATGCACGTCATAGACTCTAACACACTCCTGACAGCTGACGTAGCAGCACCAGTGGAAAATGCAGTGGCACTTCTCCTTTCTCTTCTCAGTTCTGGTGTTGTGACCTCTGCCGCAGCAGAGGAGGTCACACCCATCTATGCCGTGGGATGTCAGGTTGCAGATGCGATCACGGGTGCCAAAGGATCCAGTCTGGGGATTGGGGTCACAGAAGTTGGGTGAGTTTTCGTAATAAACCAGGTCTCGCTCTGTCGGGGGTTTGAAGTAGTTGTATTTGGGTCTCAGGGTCTCCACCCATCCGCGGGACTCCTTATGTTTCTCCACCACCATCTCTGATGCGCTGTCATACTTATCCTTCATGTAGTCACCAATAACTCGGAAGTCCGGCTGAGACCACCAGCATGTCTTGACCTCGCAGCTGCCAGAGAGGCCATGGCATTTACACTTCAGGAACATGTTGTCATTGAGCGACTAAGGATAAAAATAACATGTTAAACTTCTGAAAGCGGAAAACTGTTAGGACACAATCAGTAGAGATTTTAGAAAACCCACCATTCTTCCTGCCTCATTGTTATGCCGGTTCATTGCCGAGCGCGCATCAGGACGATTCTCCCTTGCATCAGCAAACTCTCGCGACACCATGCTCCCGAACTCCACATCCTCGCTGCAGCCACCCCATTTCCATCCCTCACCAGGGGGACCCTTGTGGCGTGTGTCACATCCGCAGATGGTGGCTGACCCCTCAGCGCAGGCACGGGTCACTGCAAACGCCACGCCCGCCGAGGCGATAGCATGCACAAATGCTGATTCTCGAGTGGCTGGAAAGAAAAGTTCAAATATCTGTCAGAAATAGAGCCTCGGAGGCAACATCCTGTGGGAAACACCTCTGCAGGATTAAAAGTTTCTGATGCCAGTAATGATTGTTAGGAATAAATTTAAACAAAACTTTTACCTACAACTGCGAGAGAATGTGGGTAACTACCTGTTTAGATGGATATCTGTGTGTTTGGTCTTGTGCAATTGCATAAGAAAATATTTCTTAATCCAACCCAACAAAACAACTAAAAAAACTTTACATACCAAAGAGTCCATTGCTATTGTTAGCTACATGTATTTAGGTATATAGGTGAAAAAGTGTGTGGGTTCATTTAGCCCAGACATCAATCGTCCTGTCTCTAAAC
The DNA here is from genome assembly GCA_029874485.1 of Naso brachycentron. Classification (NCBI taxonomy): domain Eukaryota; kingdom Metazoa; phylum Chordata; class Actinopteri; order Acanthuriformes; family Acanthuridae; genus Naso; species Naso brachycentron. Next base: position 15,867,659 of record JAQFJA010000004.1, read on the forward strand.
AAGGCTAGTAAGGCCTCTGTGCCTCTGTCTGACATAGCTAACTGATGACTCAGAGGGATCAGGATCTTCCACAGAGATGAGAGGAAGAGTAGAGCCTGACAGGCCTATAATTAAGAGACTCAATTAAGCTTTTGAAAGGTTAGGAAGCTGCCTCACACAAATCAGAGACACAACATGGAAATGGGACTGTAGTGTCCAGATATCCAATCCCCAACAGCACTTTAATGTTAAAGAAAGGAAGACATAATTTGCTTCAGCATTCCCCGCCCTTAAAGAATCATTATGACAGGGATGTTGCCTTGAAAACATGTTCTTACACAATGACAAGACAGAGAGTAAAGAAATGGGCAGACAGGGTTAAAGATCAATAGTGAAATTTGGGATTGTGGGTGTGCATGCTTCTGTCTGAAGAACAAGAACGACAGAGAGAAAGAAAGAAAAGAGAGAAGGGAGGAGTGTAAAGCTAAAGGGAGTAAGAGCTCCTCCCTTACAGCAGGTTCCAACCAGTTTGAGGACTAAAGGGCATTAGAGACAATGATGCAAGAGAAAAGGTCTACTGGCATCCTCCACCACCCACTGCATACTACTATTGTGTACGCACAAGGTTACGAATGTTCACAAATCACTCAGACCTCTGCCATCCTGCTCACTGCATCCACTACAGATAATTTCAACTAGATATTTTATCTGCTTCGTTGCTTCATGGTATGAGGAAACCGTCAACAGTGATTAATTCATTTTATTTATTTATTTCTTTTAGCAAAGGTTAAAAAAAGATATATGTTCCAGATGCCAGTTCTTCTTTATTCCAAAAAGTCAAGCTGTTTATAAGGTATGTTTATATATTCAAGGTGTATTAGGGGTGCGTAACCAAATTAGGTATTGTGTAAAACCTTTTCTATGTCTACACAACTAATATGAAATGATTTGTAGCAAACAAACAAACAAAACAAAATAAAACAAAACAAAACAAAACAAAAAATGTTAAGTTAGATTCTTCTCTGCAATACTGTACAAAATTCTCATCAGCAGAGAAATAGCATTTAATTTAATGTGTCACAGAAGGCTGATCTACATTTCCGAAATGTTGAAGAAATGTGGACCTAAGGCAGAACCCTGGGGAACTCCTTTAGAAACTTAACCTTATGGATGACTGCCATTGATGCATTGGGCATAAAGAGGAGGAGGAATTTCAAATGGGAGAGGAAAAGAGGATTATCTTGGAATAATTTCAGCAGAAGGGGAGGACTGGGGCAAATTAAATATGTCCTGATGTCTCCACGTGTGAGCGGCTAAACAAACTGCGAAAAAAAAACCCCTGACCTACTCGGTCTCTATTATCACATACTTGTTGAAACAGCCCACGTTCTTAAGTTATGTACCTTGAATTCCAAAGAATACATGGACAATCAGTTGCCAAATTATATAAATACAACAAGACTATGTTGATAAATATAAAAGGTTAACTGCATTCAAGCACATAGTTATCAGTGCCAAGCAATGGTGTTAATGTCCATAAAGTTCTGATGAAATCAATTTTTTTTTTTCATGTTTCCGCTAACTACTTCAAAACATTGTAGTAAAAACAGAAAACAAATAGTATATGAGGTGAGTGCTGGTCTCTATACAGACCTTTCTGGGTTACTTTTTTTTAAGAGGAAAAAAACATGTTTTTTTTCAGTCAAATACAGTCACAATTATGTATCACACTCTGTGTTTTATAAAACATTCTGGGCCTATTATACACCTGCATTGGCATTTACTTCACCTGCAAACGCCAGCTTTTACGTTAGTTGCTCGGCTTCTCTCGTTTTTACGATCAATTTATGGTATTTCAGGACACTTTTACTGACAATACTCCTCTGGCAAACTCTGCCAGACCCTGACAGGCCAAGTGGTCCCTACAACCTGCTGGGGGGTTGAATCCCCTATTGTGCTGCCACTGTCACGCTGCGTTAGTCCCACAATGGCCCCAGATATTTTATATGAAATTTGCCCTGGCCAGTGATTAGTGGGGACCAAGTTAAGTCATAGCAACACAGAACTATGCATTGGCTGGACCCCTGCTTGTCGGCAGACGGGGAAATCCCTATTCAAATGGTTTAATAAAACAATCTAAAGGGCGTGTGAATGGGGAAAAGCACTTTTTCTCCTGCTTAATCTCATGGTTGCGAAGATATTGTGCTCTGAGCAGTGCCCAGCAGGGAGTGGGGCTAAGGTCCCCCCATCAACTCCATTTACCACACCCCTTCTTTCTTTCTTGCCCAGAGTTAATGATATACTGGTGCGCCAGTTTCCCTCCCCCAGCATGGAGAGACATACGTCTCATGAAAAGCAGAGACCTCTTAGCTCATCCTAAATAGTTACACTTTCTCATCCTCAGGTCATAGGTCGTAACCCACATCCCCTGACCTTTTCCCAGTTAGTTTAGATGATACTTAATGATTTAGGTTCATTTATTGGGTGGACTTCCTGGCATACAGAGTTTGGGCAAAGAGGTACCTACAGGGAAAGAAGTTTAGACAAGTTACAGCTACAACATATGAATCTCTGCTGTCGGATGCACATGCTTTACATATTACGTAACAGGAATTTCCCGTGAACCTCATTTGAATTTAATGGTTTCTAGTAGAATAGTGACAGTGCATGTCTGTACCTGTGTGGGTGGTAACACCTGTGAAGCTGTGACAGTCCACGCTTTGTGGCAAAGTTGCCCTCAATAATTCTATGATATGACTCATAAACTAGAGTCTGATTGTACCCATATAGATGGTAGATGTTATGTACCAAGAGTGCCGAAACTGCTCCGGGTTCAGCTCTGTGGACTAAGAACACCTGCGCAGCTTTCTGTTACCTTTCATCACAGGCAGATTCCAGAAGTGCATGTTTTGACACTTTAGTTAATGTAAATTAATGAGTGCTGACGCAGACATAGCCTTAAGGTAGGGCTCGTGAATCGGGGTGTGGAGCGAGAGTGAAACAGAGAGAGAGGATCAGGCCATGTGTAAGGAAGAAAGAGCGCATGCACATAGACAAGTGATGTGTCTGATGTGTAGGCAGGAGTAACTTAACTCCACTGTGTTTTGCTATATGAGCTAGTGTGTGACTGTGTTTAGATGGATCAGTGTTTTTGTGTGGTCATGTCAATGTATGATCACATTTGACGAGAACAAATTTATGCATATATATTTGAAAGAAGTCATGTAAGCGATTAAAGTATTTCTTCCCAAGCAGAAACTGTGAATCATTTTCCTTTTAGTCTTCAAGTTTTTTAACTGTAGCCATCTCAATTCACAGGTTTGCCTTTTCTCCTTAATGGTGCATGTCTTTCATTCTGCTCTGCTTAATCCGCCTCTGTAAAACAAACTTCTAAAGTCCTCGATGAAGGTGAGGAAGACATGGGCAGTGATGGGCTAACTGATGGAACTAAGCCTCTGAAGCCTATAAAAGCATCTTCTCTTCCTTTAAGCTTCAGCACCCAAAAAAGGCAGGAGGAAACTGACACAGAACAGTCTGAATTGCAGACAAACAGACACCAGTGAGGACAATGGCCCTGTTGCACAGACAAACACCAGCATCAATCAAATCCAATGAAATGGAAGCCCTCTCCTACTAAGCCCTATCAAAGGCCTGTGAGCCCCTGAGTCACTCTCCTTGGCCTCTGACAAAGGCACTTAATCCAGCCACTTTGACCTCTCACATTATTAAGGGCCTCAGTGACCTTAATCCAATCAAAATAATTCACTAAATCCCAGTAGCTGCCTCCTCTTTCCTCTCAGAACCCCTGCACTTCAGGCTTGGGAGGGGAGAGATGTGGTGGCATTTTGCACTACAATAGGACTCAGATTGAGAACCCCTATCGTTAGCCACCTACTTGAGCTCAAGCCCCTTCAACAACTGGCTCAGGAGTTTATTAAAAGCAATTGCCCCAACTAACCTTCAGCCCCCTGTGTCTGCATCAGTCTTGTGTAAACTAGGTGACAGGTTTAGATCCACAACCCTCAACCCTTACGTTTTTCACACATTCTCAATTTCAAAGGCTGTGTTCCATTTTGAGATTAAAAAAAATTAAAAAATGCACAAAAAGTGCTTTCTGAACCCTATGTAATGGAATTTCTATGGACACTAAAGTATCTGCTCTAATCACTGAAGGCATCAAAGAAATGTCATTTTCTGAAATTCTGTCATTCTGTTTCTTACCAGGAGTTAGAAAAGATGATTTCTAAAACTTGTATCTGTACATTCACTTAGAATTAAAATAGCAGCAAAAAGAAAACAGCTTGGCTGGTTTTGTCTGAAGGTAACAACATCTGTTATTGCTATTGACAGATTACCACATCAGGCATATAGTTTATCTTGTTTGTTTATTAGCTAGCTAGTGGCTTTTAGCCTTATTTTTAGCTGACTGACAAGTATGAGAAATATTAAGACATTAGGATTTATCTTGTTTGTTAAATCAAAATCAAAATACAAAAACCAAAATGTAAAAATGACAGCTGCTAAGCTAGCTAGCGGCTGACAATAGTCTTGTATTTAGCTAACAGACAGAGACAGACAGAGAGATGCCAAACTTCTTATCTAACTCTAGGCAAGTATTTTCCAAATTCTCAGCTATTGCTTAGGGATGAACGACTTTCAAGTGCTTAGATAATTTCGACCTTAAAGCAGGCCTACACAACTCTTAAATACATTGAAATTTGGATTTATAAATGATCTTTTCTCTTGGTTTTGTGTTTTTTGTCTTCAAATCACACAGTGGGGATTTCTGCACTCTGAGCCCATGATTACACCAGAATTGACAAAAGCTTGAAAGTTATAATACATCATCAAAGAAAACTGATGGGGAAAAATATATATTTTGCAAAACTCCGTTACCAAATT